>JAWDJE010000001.1:439635718-439765718 GCA_035047345.1 Bradypodion ventrale
TACATGTATCAATTTGTATCAATTTGTTTGTTGACACAAACAAATTGTTGACCGGAGTCAATATACTATCTATTGACCCCACCCTATGACGTCTTTCTGTTCAAATATCAAGGTGATGCAGGCTGTGAAGCTCCTGACATCACCCCTTTCATAGTTCGCCCTTGACCGGCCAAACCTGTTTCCCCTGTACCTATCTATGTGTTGGCCAGTCAATTGCGAACCTGCCAGATACCTATGTGTCATAAACCTTTACCTTACCCAGTGCTACCCGCCAAAAGTGACCAAAGTCAACTTACCCCGTATCTCAAACACTAGCGACAGTGTGGGATGGGCGAAAAAGCAAGAACCAAAGGGCCAATGTAGGTTCAAGCAAACATTCCCACCCGGCCCCGAAGCGACCAGGAAATCACACTGTCCACTAGGGAGGGGGTGGAGGGGAAAAACTTCTCCGCTCCGTCGCTTCGCAAAATGGCAGCCAGGCTGCCTCATGGCCACCCCTTTTATGGAGGGGTGGTCACGCCCCCTAACTAGCCCGGATGTCTGCATCCGGGGGGCGCAAAGAGCGTGGTGGCCATTTTGGCGCCACACTTGCATTTGTTGTTATATAACTTGCCTAATTTTTGCAATCATCAACATCATGTGTCATGTCATATTATAGAGTTTAAAAGGATATAGAATTGGATCTTAAGCATTCAATAATGGAAGAATTTATTTCATCAACGTAAGACATTTGATTCAACTATGAATCTCACTAGAAGAAGGAGGTAGTTTTCTGTGGTTTCCAGTTTCATTCACACTTTAGTATTTTCTCGTGAGCCCTGCAGGGCATAAGTGGTTGCCTCAGAAAGGAAGAACTGGCAAAAAATCACCCTTCTGTTGAAGGAAGTTTTTCCCAATGAAACTCTGCTCGAAAAATGATTGCACTGAGCCATAAGAAAAAAATCTAGATCCAAACTATAAGAAGTTCCCTTGGGATGTATCCATGGTCTATTTTATGTACTGCTGTTTCCACCAAAGACCAATGAAATTACATATGGAAAGTAAAGAAGAAAGTTACGATCGAGATGGTTGCAATTACCATGAACAAATATTCATTTCTGGGATTGTTTTACCTGCTGATTCTATGCATCAGAACATAGTTAATTTCAACTGAATTTCCTAGAATTCTGTGTAAGGAAGCAGTGTGTCTGCCCTCCTGTTGTTATCGTTGGTTTGTTTTTGTTTTTAAAGAAAATTGCACAAGTCAAAAATACAAATCATTCTGTCAGGGACATCAGGAAACATAAACTTATTATATCATATTATGAAGTGTTAAATTGGGTGGAGCATTGCTGATGTTTTGAGGGAAATGTGCCAGAGCTGAATTCAGACCCAGACTACAGCCTTTGGGCTTATTCTTAATGAGCCACTGTTTTACATAAATTTCAGCTGCAGCTACAATTTCTTTAATTACATGTCTGGCCATACCTGTGTAAACCCTCCCCCGAGTTGTGTGGAGGTTTATGGACTACACCAAATAGTTTTGAAGAAGATCATTTGTTATCTTCATTTGAAGTTAAAATTTACGAAAAGTGAAATTTCTTTCCTTTTTTGAAGTCATTTGCCTGTTTTCTGAAGCAGACACAATTTTTCCAGTATCAATACTATATGGATACTATTTTATGTCTTTTAGTACAGTTTAAGTCTAGACCGAAATCCTCTTGATCAGCATAGTTATGATACACTACAGTAGGTGGATTGAATCAGACTTATGTATAAGTGTCTGTGCTGATCTACCCCAAGCGGTCATGGTCACCGCACGGCAGCACTACACAGAGAGTCTATTCGAGGAGAGTTCAGATATCAAAGTCCAAAAGGCAAGCCGAGGTCTGGTTACCTGTAGTCCGAACAAGCATTTAATCCAAGGGGTGTCCAGAGGCATTGTCAGGGTTAGCAGAGAGGTCAGGGTCATGGCAGGCAGTCTGGAGTCAAGCAGGGTGTCGGTTTTTGCACTAAAGCATTGTACCGATGCTGGAAGGCTGCAACAAGCTTGCTTATAAGCCGCCCAGCTAATCGGTATCCACTGTGAGCCTTCTTTAGTATTTCGCTCTAGCTTGCCTGCATCTCAGGTGTAGCTCCTTTCTGGACCTTTCCCGGACTGAGGGCTGATCACTGTCACCCTTGATTTGACAGATCAGCTGCTGGGAGAAACAGACTTGGGCCAGGGGCAGACTGAGATCCCTGGTCAGGACATCCTCAGGCGCAGGTGCAGGCAGAACTGGGCTGAGTATAGGGAGTGCCTCTTGATCCAGGTCATCCTCAGAGTCTGATGAGGACTGGATCACAACAGTGTCATTGATTCAAGTGGGCCTACTCTACTTGCCACTTACTTTATAGTAAGTTTCAACTCTGTCTATTTGAATCAATGGAATTTATGGAGTTGACTCACCAAATCCCCACTGATTCAATGAGCCTACTCTAGTACAATTTACTGTCCTAAACAACAAGATTTTAGCCATTATGTCATGTTGTTCACTGCAGGAGGTTTATAACACAACCTTAAGTAGCTAAAATGGCCAAAGGTCTTTTGAAGGCCAAACATATTAGGCAATTCCAGGTGTGCTTAATCCACACCTCTTCTATACTTGAAATGTTGGAAATTTCTTAGAATGATCCTCAATCTACATTATATTAGTGGCTATCTTTCTGAGCTGGAGGACGTTTAGACCATGGGGTAACTTGATTGTTCCCTCACATTACCCGTTCTTCTCTCTTCCATTGGCACGTCTTAGCTACCCTAGCATTTCTGCTAGCAAAACCCTCTGGCAGCAAGTCTCCGGGATCACTGAGCAGGAGAGGTTTCTGCCAGGATAAGGGCATTTCTGCTGGCCTAAGAGGATTTATGCTGGCAAAAGAGGCTCCTGTTTATTCCAAATGCCCTACAGTTATTACATCTTCACATTAGGATTGCATTATCTAATTTTTATTGGCTCATCATTATGCCTGTATTTACGTTTGCAGAATTTGTGTTTGCTTGTTTTGTTTTTAACATTACCAATTTATATCCTGCCTTTCAAAATAAATATTGTAATATAAAATACAAAGAAATTAAAAACGTGGACAAATATATAAATTGACACCAGAGTTACACTGTGGCGGGCAAACAAATAAAAATAAAGCATATATTATGGCAGCTTTAGAAAATTGTAAAAAATAAAATATATTTCTTTAAAAAGTGGATATTTATGTGTGTTCTGAATAGACCTAACATTAGTATGAGGCAAACTACTATAAGAAAATTATTCCAAAGATGAGATGCCATAGCTGAGAAGGCTTTCTTCCAGTTGAATTATTTTAAAGCAAGGCAATGATTTAAATTTGCAAAAAGGCCAATTTAAACAAGTGTTTTAGATTGAATTTCATATTAATTATATTTTGTATATTTCCTTAGCTATATTGTGTATCTGACTACATAACCATGTTAATTTGGAACTAGAATATTTCTTTTTCACAATTATTTAATTGTGGCTGTGGGCTTTATAACTATTTATTGCAGCAAACCAATTTTGCATGTATATTTTGCTTAATCTCTGGAGAAAATATCTAATACCTATATGATAACTATAGAGGTAATATTTTATAAAGAAAGAATGTATTCCTATATAAGGTGTTTATTGTGACAAAAGTGATGACTGTTTCAGAGACTGCAGTGTGAATCTATGAAAACCACCTTCAATTTACCTTTATCTCCTCTTAGAGTTGCCATAATTCTCTCCCACAAAACCTGGGACAGAAGTTTACTTGACAAAAATGGGTAGGTTGTCTACAAAATAGCCTTTTAAAAAACAAACATAAAATAATGACAGCTATAAAACACTTTCACATTAAATATATCATTACATAAATTAATTTATTTACAACAGTTAATTCTTGTTGTACTTCTGAGAAGTCATGTCATGGTCAACTCTTAACGTCCTCAGTTCCAGGAATCACACTGGTCACACTTATTGGGCAGTGGGTGAGGTGATGACGTTAAGATTTGTCTCCAGGTATACTCCAACTCTAATGTGGCAGGAAATCGCTCGTTTGATGGTGAGAGTTAAAATTTATTTTAATGGTGTGTTATTAAAGTTTTAAAAATCCAGGACCTTAACATGATTTTTATTGAACTGGCCAGGACAATTTTTCTGACCTTGAATCTGGGACAATCCCGGTTTTCTGGGACATATGGCAACCCTATCTCCTCCACCAAAATGTCAACCAAAATAAATCAGCTCATGGATTGGTAGTTAGTGGACAGAGTAGGTCAGTTTATTTACATCACAGGCATGATCATGTTTCTTTTGAAGATTGTTAATCTTCATATTTGGGCAAAAAGTTAGATTGGTTTTTCATTTTTGAATCACAGGGAACCTGTGGAACCTTGAGGGCTCATCCCCTCTCACTTTCTCTACTGGCATGGTCATGAAAAAGAACCACATCAAGAGTTAGAAAGTACTACTGAAATAGATAAGGAAAATGTAGGAATAGGCAATCTTGGTGTGGGAATAGATAACTCAAATACCAAGTTATGCAGGGGCATTTCTTGTTCCATCATATATTGTGTTCTGTAAATAGATCTCCCTGACTTAATTTGGGAAGCAAAAAATAACCTAGCCTATGGATATATGCCAGAGTTGATGAAGCTTTGTTTCAATCTATGCCAGAGTAGTCTTAAAGACCACTCTGTAAAGGTTAGCATGGCACCCTCAAAAGAATAAGGCATCATCATGGTGGCCAAAGAGGGAAATTGCCCCCTGCAGTTGTTGTGTTCCTTACACTGTGGTTTCTATATGTCGGTATACTGGAAAGTCATCATAATATTGAATGAACTTGGGAGGTATAACTATGAATTGTGACATTCACTGTTTAATCTTTAAAACAATCATTTAAATGAAAGGGAAAAATTTATTTGGGTATATTGTAATAAATAAAAGTGAAGGCTAAAGCTTTTAATCTGCTGGCTATAAAGAAATCTTTGAAAAGGATGTTTCATTCAGAACCACAGATACAGCTGCATTGGGAGGCTGAATGGCATAAGAAATTCTATATGTAAAGGAGTAGTTTGTTGTTTTGTAACCTCTCTTGTGTAATACCTAAGGCAGGGGTGCCCACAATTCTTGGGCCACATGGTTCAGTGGGCCAGTTACGTGGTTCAGTGGGGCAATCACATGGTTCCTCCCACCGGAAATAAAACACACCTTGCAATCTGTTTTGCAACAGGATGAGATACATTTTAAGCTGCCATTTTATCTGCTCAAACCAGGGGTGCCCAAACTAGGGCCCATGGGCTGGATCCGGCCCATAGGCCCAGACCTAAGGCGACAACTACACTTTCAAGAAAACCTGAAGTGAATTTGCAGTTACTGATGCCAGTGGCACACTAGGGCTTCTCTATCACCCGTGAGTCAATGCTGAGAGGCTTCTCAACTACTGACAGCATTGGGTTTGGGCAGCAGAGTCCTTGTAGATAAAAACAGCCATTAGGCCTGCCTCCCTCACCTGGCAAGAAGAGCATCACCATCCATCCAGTGCTGTAAGGCTTCTCGGCCAACTCTGTATGGTCTAGCTAGTGATCTTGTTTTTGCTTTATGGGCCAGCTATGTTGTCACAACATGGCAAACAGGCAAGCTACTACCCCTATCCTCATGCTATAAGTAGTGGGCACGAAGGCTCTCAGTGCTGTCCAGATGGTGGCTGCCTCATATTGTGCTTTAATGTGATGAATCACATTAAAACAGGATGTGTAATGCAGGCAGTTTTCACACCTGGTTTTTTCTTTTTGTGTGGTGGTAATCCACAGTTATGAGCTCACTACAGATTATCTGCAAGGTATAGCCCATGTGCAAGGTATAGTTGATGCTGGGAAAGGTGGAGGGCAAGAGAAGAAGGGGGTATCCAAAGATGAGATGGATAGATGGTGTTGTGGACACAGTGGGCACAGAGCTTGGTGGGCTGAGGAGAATGGTGGAGGAATATGGTCCATGGGGTTGCAAAGGGTCGGAATCGACTGTGCGACTGAACAACAACAACAACATAGTCCATACCTAAGTGTGCATTTATAAGAAGATGTGTAGTGAGAGGTACATGCTGTGGTTTGGGGTGGGTGGGTGGCAAAAGCAAAGTGCATACTATAATGGTAGGAATTCAGGAATGAACAATGAATTTAGCCAAATAATTAAAGTCCAAAGAGTAGAAATTGTGTTGTGGGAAAGGATACATGAAACAAGCAATCTAAGGCAGGTAGACACTTTTATCTCTAGGGAGAAGGTACTGAAAGATGCAGTGATAAACTGAGAAAGTAGCAATGAAATACACTGGAAGGGAAAAGACTTGTTAGGCCATGTATCCTCCGTTCACTAGATCATCAGGTTCTTAACACTTCTGTTTGTCATCAGGTGAATTGTTGCCATATGAATAAGCTATTTCCTGAAAGCCTCAACATGTCTGTTTTTTTAATGCCTCAGGAACTGGTTTTTAGAAGTAGTGTAAATGTGACTGATTATGTGTCAGTAAATTTGAATATAAATTATTGCATTGGTTTTCAGACTACTATTTTAAGAACTCTCCTAAACTATTTCCTATAGCTTAGAGAAGTTAACTGGAGAGGGCATAAGTTTCTCTTTCAGCTAGCCTTTTTGTTTCATAATTACTGGTGTGGTAGGCATTTGGAGGTATTGTATTACCATATACAGACATTGACATGTTATGAAGTTCACTCCTTACTAAAACAAACTTTGGTTCCTGAGTTCATTAAATCATGCATTTGATTTCTTATTGTGGTATTAAAGGACTCACAAACAATTTTTAATGGGACAAATATTTAAAGCAAGGGAATAGTTCTTGACTTTACGTATTATCCTTTTAAACTGCTTATAAAACTGGATTAATAGCTAAAATGCCGATGCTGTAATACTTTGGTTACCAGATAAACAAAAAACAGAAATCTGCAGCAATAAATGGAAGATTTATGTATTAATATAGATATGGAGCAAGAGAGGAAAAGAAATGGTATGTTGAAGTCCATAGTTAATCTATGTTGCTTAACAAAAACTATTGCACTGAAATATTTTTTTTTGACAACTAGTGTTTTAGGTTGCAGTTTTATTCTACCTGAGCTCATTGGTATAGTTGCACTACAAATGTTATCACTGGCTTTTGCTAATTTATGGACATGACTCAGAATAAGTGCAGGACTCAAAACAGGCCTTGCTGATTCTCTGTGAAATATTCACAGGAGGGAGGAAATTAAACTATAGTATGCATGAGCAAAATAAAGGGTAGGGAGAAAAGCTGACTCCTTCCCACAGTTGAAGGTGATTTAGTTTTGCCCACATATGCTGCATATTAACACATCCCTTTATCGTGTTTGCTTCGTTCATAACTAATCTGATTCTGTATGTTCATTCATCCAGCTGCCTTGGAAGGAAATGTTCCTTTCTGATGTGTTGAGCAGGACACATTTAAATGTGACTGGAGTTCATCTTCATCTCTGCATTTCAAATAAGACACAAACGTGCCATATTTTCCAGATATAGAATACTGGGTCAGCTTTGGAAAATGCCCATTATTAAACTAGAATGACTAGTCAGTGATGGCAAACCTTGGCACTCCAGGTGTTCTTGGACTTCAGTTACCAGAAACCCAAGTGAAAACTCCTGCTGATCAGGGCTTCTGGGAATTGAAGTTCATGAACATCTTGAGTGCCAAGGTTTGCCATCACTGGACTACGTTGATCTTGGTTTTCTACTCACAAGTAAAAAGAGTGTCTAAAGTAAGATTCCACTCTGAGCACTCCATTCAGCTGTCAGAAAGAGAAAGGAGGCGATTTTGGTATATTTGTCTCTGTCTGTAGTGTGCAGCAATATTTACCTTTAAGCCAGGGGTGCCCAAACTATGGCCCGGGGGCCAGATCCAGCCCCAATGCCAATTCATCTGGCCTGTGAAGCCCTCGTCACTCCCAGAAGCGGAAAACTTCCATGAGCAACAAGGGCTTCGTGGGCTGGATGAATTGGCATCGGGTGGATCCAGCCCCTGGGCCATAGTGACCAGCCCCCTGACATGACTAGCCTGTGGCCTGAAAAGTTTCGGCACCCCTACTTTAAGCCTTTGGAGCAGACTTTTGAGGGGCACAAATTATTGCAGGTAGAGAGGGAAATGTCCACCTCATCTCCTGTTCCCCTAATGGAACTTATCTGTTGAGTCAGAAGCTTTCCATGGATGAATGGATCCTACTCTCTGCTGATATGCTGATATGCTAACCTACCCCAGCAGGGTCGCCACACAGCGGCGCTACACAGAGAGTCCTGACAACAGTCTATCCAAGGAGAATCCGAATAGCAAAGTCCAAAGAACAAGCCAAGGTCTGGTTACCGGTAGTTCAAAGCAAGGATCTAGTCCAAAAGATGTCCAGGGGCATCGTCAAGGTTAGCAAAGAAGTCATGGTCAGGGCAGTTAATCACAAGAGGCACACAGGATCTGACAGGGTGTCATTCTTTGCGGGGAGAAATTGTACCAATGCTTGACTGGTGAAACACATAACTGTAAAGTTTCGGGAAATTTCTGTCAAATAAGGGAAATTTCCCGGCTAAACCAGGAAACTGGACAGCTATGCTTATCCTGTGCTGGTCTAACCCCAGTCTAATTGCAGTCTAACTAATACAGGATGACAGCAGGAAAGAGTTTAAAACACGGAGGTTTTACAGAAATTTCCCAAAACTTGACAGGTATGTGCCTCCTTAAGAGGCCTCCCAGCTAATGGGTGTCAGCTGAGAGCCTCCGCTGATAACAAGCTCTGGCTTTCCTACGTCTCAGCTACAGATCTTTTCAGCACTGTTTCCTGGCTGAGTGCTGATTGCTGTCAGAGTCAGACCTTTGGTCTGACAGGTCATCTGCCTGGAAGTCGGAGATGGGCCAGAAGCAGGCTGAGGTTCCTGGTTCAAGACATCCTCAGGTTCAGTTGCAGGCTGTGGCTCAGGTTCAGATGCAGGCTGGAGAGGCAGGGCTGGGCTTGGCATAGGAAGTGTCTCCTGATCCAGGTCATCTTCAGAGTCTGACGGACTGGATCATAACAGCTGGAATCAGACCCCAGATACAAGCCACCATATTTGACCATTCCGTCCTTTGCATGTGTTCTTCCCCTTCCTATGTCAATCTGCTGACTTTGTAAACATTGAGTCCTATTAGATGTGCATATTTTCCTAAAACTTTGGATTCAGTTAGTCACTGTAAAAGCACTTTGGTTTACATTGTTTTAGAATAAACAAAGCAGAGGGAGGAGTGGGAAGGGGATGTCAGCTTTCAGCAAACATTTCATATAAACCCTTATGTTTAATTCTACTTTAACCCCTTTGTTTAGGTTTGACATTTGACTATGTAAAAAAAAAGCCTAAAATAAGTTTTTCCATAGCACTGTTATGAGTCGAACTGTTGTCATGTTTAGTTTCACTTGCTAATTGTTTATAATAAAGTGTCAAAAGCGAATGCAACAGGCTAGTGTAATTCAAACAGAATTTTCAGAATAATATACTAAGATCTTTGAAGCCAGAGAAATCTGCAATACAGCCGTTTATTTTAATTTGCTCTTCAGCTTAATCCTAGCTACAACCTAGCACATAGCTGTGTGCATAGTTTTCATGAATCATTTTTACTACAATCATGTGCACATTTACATATGCTTAAATTCTGTTGCCTACAGTGAGATATGGACATGGGAAACATTATACAGGATTACAGTTTTTACAGGAATGCAAAAGTCCAAGGAGAAAGAAAAAAATACAATCACCTGAATACAGAATTTCAAAGAAAAACAAGGAGAGATAAGGAAAGCTACATAAACGAACAGTGCAAAGAAATGGAGGAAAACAACAAAAGAGGCAGGACTAGACATCTTTTCAAAAAAATTGGGGAAATAAAGGGAATGTTTAAAGAAAAAATGACCATGATAAGGGACAAAGAGGGAAAGGAGTTAGCTGATGCAGAAGAGATTAAGAAAAGATGGCAAGAGTACACAGAGGACCTCAACACTCCTGATAATAACAATAATGAGAAATTTGAACTTGAACCAGACATTCTGGAGAGTGAAGTCAGAAAGGCCCTAAAAAGCACTGCAAACAATAAAGCTAGTGGAAATTATGGTATCCCAGTTGAATTTTTCAAAGCCCTAAAAGATGATGGAATCAAACTACTGCATTCAATATGCCAGCAAATTTGGAAAACAAAGCAGTGGCTACAGGATTGGAAAAGATCAGTGTACATTCCAATCCCCCCAAAAAAGGCAATGCTAAAGAATGCTCAAATTATCAAACAATTGCGCTCATCCCACACGCCAGCAAGGTGATGCTCAAGATAATACAGGATAGACTTCAGCAACATGTGGAGAGAGAACTACCAGAGGTCCAGGCCGGTTTCAGAAGAGGCAGGGGGACCAGAGACCACATTGCCAACATACGTTGGATCATGGAGAAAACAAAGGAATACCAGAATCAGGTCTACTTTTGTTTTATTGACTACACCAAGGCTTTTGACTGTGTGGACTACAACAAAATGTGGCAAGTAATTAAACAGATGGGAATACAAGAATGCCTCATATGCCTCGTGAGAAATCTGTATACGAACCAAGAAGTAACAGTTAGGACAGAACACGGGATTACAGAGTGGTTTGGAATAGGAAAAGGAGTAAGACAAGGCTGTATTTTATCACCCTGCTTATTCAGTCTATACACAGAGCACATAATGTGCAATGCAGGGATGGAGGAATCACAATATGGGATCAAAATTACTGGGAGAAACATAAACAATTTGAGATGTGCAGATGATAATGGCAGAAAGTGAGGAAGACCTAAAGAACCTCTTGATTGGATTGAAGGAGAAGAGTGCAAAGCCTGGTTCTAGACTTAATGTCAAGAAAACCAAGATAATGGCAACAGGTCCCTGGAAAATAGATGGGGAAGAAGTAGAAGCAGTGACAGATTTTACTTTCCTAGGATCTAAGATCATTGCAGATGGTGACTGTAGCCATGAAATAAAAAGATGACTGATTACAGGGAGACAAGCTATGAGAAACCTGGGGAATATAGTGAAAAGCAGAGACATCACCTTGAAAACAAAAATTCGCATAGTCAAAACAATGGTATTCCCAGTGGTAATGTATAGGTGTGAGAGCTGGACCATTAGGAAAGCTGAGTGCAGAAGAATAGATGCCTTTGAAATGTGGTATTGGAGGAGAGTCCTCAGAGTCCCCTGGACAGCAAAGAGAACAAATAGATCAATATTAGAAGAAATCAACCCTGACTGTTCATTGGAGGGACAAATAGTAAAGATGAAGCTAAAGTACTTTGGACATCAAATGAGAAAGGAGGACTCACTTGAGATGGCCTTGATGCTGGGAAAGGTGGAGGGCAAGAGAAGAAGAGGGTGTCCAAAGATGAGATGGATAGATGGTATTGTGGATGCGATGGGCAGAGAGCTGAGTGGGCTGAGGAGGATGGTGGAGGATAGAGGTGCCTGGAGGAAAATGGTCCATGGGGTCGCAAAGGGTCGGAATCGACTGTGTGACTGAACAACAACAACAAAAAGTTTTTACTGGAATACATAACAGAATTTACCTTTCGTCGTGATGCTGCAGAATTTCTAGATTAACTACCTCCTATAATTTAAAAGTAGAAAAATATCTCCAACATTGGATGCGGGTTGCTGTTTTTGCACACAGGTCTACAAGGTTCCTAATGCAGAGGAAGTTTGCTCATTTACCTCCATCTCAGTCCCTGCCAAATCTAGCATTTATATGAAAGTTGTTGAAGAAATATCTTGTTGCAATCAAAAACTGTGTATTTTACTGGTTTTGTATGTTTTATTAGAACCATGTGTTGACTATATTTTGTCCAATTTTCTTTCTATGCTAAATTTTATTTCAAAGGAAACCTTTGGCTTACCTAAGGCTGCCAGATGTCCCCTATTTTAAGGACAAGTCTTATTTTTAAAGCACTGTCCTTTATTCCAGAATGTAGCATTTTGTAGATTATAATAGGTGTCTATTATCATCAAAATGTTGTAGATTCCTAGCACACCATAGAACAGATGCCACAGATTCACAGTATTTCACTGTTTCTGTCTCTCTTTCATTGTCTCTGTTATTTAGCAGCACAGGGCTCACCAGATATTCATTTTCATGTGGAAAATGCTAACTCCAGTTGGACCTGCTTAATCAAAAGGGCAGATGTGAATGTTTTCAACCAATACTTTTTGAAGACTGAACATAGATAAAGCCCATAGTCAGCCCAAAATAGCTAATGACTCTGTCAGTTATTAGTTTAACTGAAATGATTACTCCAGAGTTTAAAGCTGCTGCCATTTTTGTTTATTTGCTTCGGGTTCAGAATTGAACTTTGTTTTCTTTTTGCTTTATATGCTGAGCTGTTACAACAATGCTATTTGACAATTTAGTTTTGTTATGATGGGGTCTTCTGATTAAATAGAGAATGTTAACCACAAGCTTCTACCACCAGTGAATTTTGACATGATTCACACATGTACACCAGTTTTGCTAAACCTGAAAACTAATAGCCTATTTTTCATGACCTAGTTCAACAGATTTCATACAATAGCACTTGAGTATGGACTTTCCTGTCAGTATTATATGTATACTCCTGATTTGTAGTTATTGTCCACAAGATATTGTAAACTAGAATATATCTTTAATTTGATTGGTATCTACAATTAATAGAGCATTCTTAAGTTTCATTATATTATTGACCAAATAGTTATTGTGCTTAAGAAAACCCAGACTTAAGTAAACCATGAGAAAAGCATCTCTATTCTTTGCCTTTCAACTGATTTTATAGTATAAACATTTCTGTACCAGAGAAATTGTAATTTCAAAAACAAATCTCAACATCAATTTCATGCATATTTTTGAGAAACTGTTACATCCCCACACCTCTATTTTACCCTTATAAACCTTCTTTTTTCCTTCAATACCTAATGCACTGACCCAACTAGCTGGTACTTCTTATATTCTCACTTTAAATACGTAAGCCAACCAAGTCCTTTACTTTCTCTTTCTTCTTTTTACTTAACATTATACAAAATGTTTATATGTGAATGGTGGGAGAAATGTTTGGGTTGGATCATATTCATTTGAAAATGTATTGATGCATTGGCTAAAGTTCTATTGTAGTAAGTCTCAACCAGATATTAGACCCACTGAATCAATTAAACAGATGGGGGGGGGGGGTGAATTATAAAGTTCCCCCACTGATTCAGTAAACCAACTCTAGTTTGATTTACTACACTAAGAAACAGGATTATAGCCATGGTATCTCACTAACTGAAATGTTGTTCATAACATTGTGTTCCATAATTGTGCAGTGATACAGTTTAACATTATCTAATCTAAATTGTTCAGATTTGTGAATATTTTTATTAGAAAAAAGTGAGAGAAATTATGAATGTAAATAATTTTACTCATACCTTAATAGTTTCTTCATATTCTAACATAGCTTGACTAAGTATAAGATGACAAATCTAATTAAATAATTGAAATTATGCCAAAGGAAATTTTACCTTTCCTCACTTGTATCTTTTCTAGAACACACATGATCTGGTGCTACTGGTTACAAAACTTGCAGAATGCTTGAGTCTCTTCAACATAGCACAGTAGATTCCATATGCCATGTATTACATATTCTAATCTTTGAAGAAAGGTGGGACATAAGACAAATAAATAATTATGATTTCCTCCAACCTTTTTGCAAATTTCAGTACTTTAGAGCTTTCTTCCTCCTAGGCAGCATCCACAAAGCTCTTGTTGATGACTTAACAATCCTACTTCTCCTAGATCTTGCTTCCCATCTTTTACAGTTTATTGTGTGTTACTGCAGACATTTGGCTGAAGACTAGACATTTCGCGGCGGCTGCTAGAAGAAAAGGGGACAGCTGTGGCCAGGAGGGCTTTCACACAGCTTCGATTAATTCGTCAGTTGTGCCCGTTCCTGGACAGGGACTCTCTGGTCATGGTCACTCATGCTCTGGTCACCTCCAGACTAAATTACTATAATGCGCTCTACATGGGGCTGCCCTTGACGACCATTCGGAGGCTACAGCTGGTCCAGAATGCGGCGGCCTGGGTGGTGATGGGGTGTGGACGTTCTACCCATGACTCACCACTGCTTCGGGAGCTGCACTGGTTACCAGTTTGCTTCTGGGTGCAATTCAAGGTGCTGGTATTGACCTTTAAAGCCCTACATGACAGTGGGCCAGGCTACCTAAGAGACTGCATCGCCCTAAGGATGTCTGTCTGTCCAACCAGGGCGGACCGGAGGGGCTCTCTTATTGTACCATCCACTAGAGGGGCTCGCCTCTCTAGCACAAGGAGGAGGGCCTTCTCCGTGTCTGCACCGTGTCTGGAACCTCTTACCAACAGAACTACATCTCCAGACGGAATTGCTGCCTTTCAGAAAAGAACTTAAAACCTGGCTGGCAGGCCAAGTATGGGGTGCAGGTGGAAGGGTGACTTCCATTGGGTGGCTGGTATAGTGAAATTCTGTCCCCCTCGGTCCCTGCACCCTTTTATGGGGAGGGTAGTTTTTTAAGCAGTTTTTAATCATGTTTTTATTATGATTGTGAACCGCCCTGAGTTGGCCTTGGCCAAGTGGGTGGTATAGAATTTGAAATAATAAATGAATAAATTTCTGAAAGCCATTTCAAATATAAATTCAGAATCAGACAGTACTCTTTTGGAGGGGTGGGTGCAATTATACTTTCTTGGAAATGACATCTGTGCTGTATAGTGCAATCTGGACTCATCATGGATTCTGTTGGCCCTTCATAATAGCAAGGCTATTCAGCAAGTTGCTTTCAGTCAGAATTACTTTAGTCTCATCTGATCTATGAACAAATAAAAAGAAACTTTTGCGAACTATGTTTGAAGAAGAATAAAAGTTAACAAGTTATTCAATATAGAGGTGAAGAGGAGAACCCCAGCAACAACACCAGGGAGGGGGGTTGGAAAACACTACGTACCAAGGAAGTTGTCATGGGACTCTTAAGAACATGAGAACAGTAGTTCAGTTAGAAGCCCTTTTGTACCAATAGCTATTATGTTTTCCATTGGTCAGCAACTTAGAAGAGGCATGTTGAAGTTAAGTGATCTAGACTGGACAACATGTATCTCTTTGCTCTAAATTCCTACTCCTCCAGGATCATGTAAGTGATTATGTTGCCTGTTCCTGTAAACTGGCATTGGGGAGGGAGATTAAATACAATCAAAGGAAAAGAACTTCCTCCTATCACAATTAATCCTCCCCAAAGGACCATTTAAGCTGTGGAAAGGGGAGACCTACTAGTAGCTTAAAGATGCTGAGAATGAGTGAGATTTGGGTTGTGGGTTTTCATCATCAATTGTTCATCTCATACTCTAATCTAAAAGCTCCTTACATAATACTTAGGAAATTAAGATTTTTTATATATATGATTTTACCGCTCAGGTTCATGTTTGAAACAATGGCACAATATTGTGCTATTGGGTGTGAGGAGTTAAATTTTCCTCACCTTTCTTTTGCTTAGCTCCTCGTAGTTTATCTTTGCTGCTGTTCCAGATTATATTTTTGTTTATTAATGTTATGTATCCAAATAGTTTCCTGTTACTATGTGTTGTTCTTGGATGTTTGCTGCATAGTTTTATTTCAACAGGTGAATGTGTTTAGGAAACAGATCCCTTGTCTTGACTTATCTGCTTTGCCTCCCCTTTCTGGTTTTAATGTTAAATTAAATGGATTTATTGTGTGGGTATTGTAATGTTAAGTGCCCTTTGTATTGTGATTACAATTGAAGGTTGTAGTACAAATTCTTCTAAATAAATACAATAGATTGCACCAAATGGAGGATATGAAAATGTGATTCAGAGAAATGGGGATAACCAGTTCTACATAGGATTGTTTGAAATATTGTGGAGATCCTTTTAGGGATGCTAATTGTTGCTTCTCTTATAACGATAGGAAAGGTAAGGAACTGCAAAATTATTCTGTTCATCTCATAAAGGATGAAGTGTTTTATAGTATTTTCAACAAGGTCAGAGAGTGAAGATTAATGCAAAATAAGGCATTGAAAAAACTAACATGACTTGTGCATAATTGTCATGGCCGTTGCTTTATTACATAGAACAGCCACCATTCTGTCTGAGCGTGATTTCTATTTTTGTGTGCTTTGTTTCTTGTAGGGAAGGATACTGGTTTTGTGCAAATAGTTCTTTCAATTTATAAAGCCTGCAAAATATTTACTTTTAATAGCAAGCGTTACTTCAATCATCCAGTATAATGATTCTACATTATGAATATGTCTACCTGTTTTTCAAGGAGTGAACTATACTACACTGGGCTGATTTCATCTCCTCCATTTGGTACCACTGACTTATTCACTGCAGAGTAACAAGGTCAATGCTGTAGTTCTCACTGTTTGTGGCTTTGTGCCCCAACTGGTTCCGAACAGCTTTCAAAGAATATTGCTCCTTATGGGGACTTTTCCTTTGTATTGGTAGCGATTCGTATAGGTCAGCATATGAGCCAAAGTAACAGCGGAATGATCTGGTTGGATGTTCTTCCAGGAAATCTGAAGTTTCCAAGATGCCTTTTATTGCTCAGATGAAAGGTGTACATATTTGAGTTTTAATAGAGGTGGGTTTAATTTGATATCTATCATACTATCTTCCAAGTTCTTCTAAGAGATCTGTTAAGAATTGTTCTGCCATCTGATAACTTTCCTACTGAGCAGTGAGTGTGACATTGTCCGTGTAAATAAATCTTTGATGGCTTGAAGAAGTGACTTGTCAGTGGTGTAGATGTTAAACAAGAGAGGAACCTTTGAAAGTTAACAGAAAATCCCTGATTTTGCAAAAGGGTTACTACTTCAGTTATGTTATAAACGTTGGTTGGATTACTATACAATTTTTGCAGTAGCACCTAATGATGAACAAACAGTGCCCTAGGCAGGCAAAAGCCAGTAAAGGCTATTCCCATGATTTTTCCACTTACAAAACCATTATCAATACGTTGTGTTAAATGCAAGATCTGTGCTGTTCAAATCTTCTCGGCTCTAAAGCAAGGCTTTAGAGAAATTGGCTATTAAGTATAATTCTTTCCAGGACTTTATACAAATGATAAAATAAAACTGGCCTGAAGATTTTTGTGTTTCTGGGTTCTTTACCAGGTTTCAGAAAAGCATTTTTTTTTATTCATCAAAATTTTGGTATCCTAAGAAAGTGAAGACACATATTAAAGAAATTAAGGAAATTAAGTGATGGCAGTTCATTCTTGCTACCTGAACAATCTGTAGAATGTTTAAGAAAAGTTTATATGAATTTATTGCTTTTTTAAAATCCAACTTCACTGAAGAAAGTAGCTAAAACCATTTGCCTTTTGATAGAAGCAGTAGTTTGTGCTCCCAGCTGCCATCACAATTTAATTCCCTGCCTAATGGCCACATCTAGAAAGGCATGCACTCTCAAGAGCAGTGGTTCCAAATCTTCAGGTCATGATGGCCATATTAGAGTACCCAGTGGGCCATATCTTAAATCTGATTTCAGCCAAAAGTAAACATTCAGAGGTCAATGAAGAAATGTCAACATGGATGCAATCCATTTTGGAACAATGTTTTACTGCAGAGTCTTTTTCTCTAGCTACACATGTTTATCTAGTCAGAAGGATTTATTTGGCTGTTTTCCATTAACCAAGGCATTCATGTCCAAGTCAAGCTTTGTGACAGACACCCTTACAATCTCATATAAATTGTGCCAAAAACTGTGAAGATGCCTGCAGAAAATTTATTGAGGTTGATAAATATATCAGGTAGACCAGAATAGAAATCTAACAGATTATTTTCTTTGAAAATGAATCTGAGATGATCAAGTCACTGGCTTGGAAATCAATTAGCTCCATCTGAAAAAAGTTACTTGAATCTGCTGGTGCTACTTCAGAAGATGGATTCTAAAATGGTTTCTTATCTCCTTTCCATTCTTATGGTAATCAACAAATCTATTCTGGAATTCCACCTACCTTGATGGGTGGAGCCTCTAGAAATGCTCAGTACACAAAACACTTTGTATCCTTTTTGCAAAAAATCAGGCTTTTTACTATCTGTTTTCTGCTTCTCTCTCTCTCTTTTTCAAAAGCAACCCAGACATCTGTATCTATCCACACATTTGCTTCATCTTCCTTACACACATGTATAGCCATCAACATGGTAAAGTGATATAGCTACCTGAGCTATACTGGCTAAAAAAACACCCAGAATGGCAAAAATATTATTATGGAGGATAAGACCATTCTGACAGAAGGACCATAGAGACGAGAAGAGTGTTTCTAGTGTGTTTTTGTAAGAAAAGGCTAGGAAAAAACATCAGATGGTGCTGGTTGAGGCCAGGAAGAATAGTGTGGTTCCGAGGGGAAATGCTTTGAGGGTGATAGCAGTGAACAAGCAGGTTGGAAGGCCACACATAAAGAGATCAGGAGCTGCATGTGGTCCGTGGGTTCCAGGTTGGGGTCCTCTGCACTAAAGGATCTTACCAAGATCTCCTTTATAACTGGAGCACACCCCTTTTCAGACTGTTCTCAACACCATAACAACTGGGCAACAGTTATTGAAAGGGTTTTCTGTGGTACAATCCAGCAAAACCAATCTCCTATTTCCAGTATAAGTTAAAGCTTGCACAAACTGAAAGTCTCTTTTCATGAAATATTTTGCTGCCATATCTAAAATGTTTTTGGGTGACCTAAAAGGGCTGTGTATAATATGATTTTCTTCCATATTTTAGAAGTGCAAAGAGGAGGTGGAGCAAATGTTCTGTTAAAATTGTTTTTTTTTTTAGATCACCATTCTCTATGGAAATGGTCCTCCCAAAGTAGTTTTCATTGCACTGAAGAACCTATAAAATTATCAACACCTAATTTATATTGCTTAGTTTCCACTGAGTGACTGAGGAACAGCTTTCTGGAACAACATGAGCTTTGGCTTTCTTATGCTAACTTTTATTGAAAAGTACTGTACATGGAACCAAAACTGGCAAAATTTTTAGTCAGCTAATGAGAGATGAAATATTGCATTAGTACTGTTTGCTGTGAGTTTCATTTCCTTTTTCATTGTTTTATATTGTGATTACAGAAGAAGGCATTTTTAAAAAACCATTGGGTATAACTCACATTCCACTTTTGACTTCAGCACAAGCTTGCTGGTTTGTTCCAGCACTTGTCAGAGAACTGTCCTGTTCTCTGGTATTTGATTGGAGATGCTTGCAAAGGGTTTTCTTCCACCTTGCAAAGTAAACACTAGCAAGATATTAAATTAGGCAAGTACTTCCAGACATATCTTATCTTCTGGAGTCATTGCTTTAAGCTGACTTTTCAGTCTTTATGTTGACCTCTTGAATAGCAAACTTCCTTGAAACAGAAAGATAAGTGGGAGTAGAGAAACCAATAGATCAGAACATTAAGCTTTTTGTCTCTTTTAAAATTTGGCTCAGATGTGACATGTGAAAAACATCAAATTAATGATTTGATGATCTAAAGTTTAGATTCTAAAATTCAGCAGTGACCCTCACGGGAGATGTCAATTAAAAAATTCCATTCAATTTCTGATCCTACAAAACTAACGTTATGTATAACTTGTATCTTTTTATAATTTTTGATAGTTAAAAAGTAGATTGTTGTTAGTATTTTGATATCTTGAAGTACGTTATTTATTCAAATATAGTAAGTACTGATAGAGATTCCCTCATAGGGTGGTCTATTTAAAGACAACAATTTCCAGGTTATGTAAAATTATGTCTTGACTTAAAGAGAGAGTCTAAGAAACAGCTATGAATCAGCAAGTTGTATTTTTGTTTTGTTTGTTGTTTATTGTTTATTCGATTTATACCCCGCCCTTCTCAGCACAGGGCCGACTCAGGGCGGCATTACAACATGTCAATAAACAAAAAATGTCCAATAAGATACAATATACAAATACAATTACAATGAAAGCGCGGCGCCAAAATGGCCACCGCGCTCTTTGTGGGCCCACCCCCCACCTGGACTCAGACATCCGGGTGAGTTAGGGGGCATGGCCACCCCTCTATAAAAGGGGTGGCCACGAGGCAGCCAAGCTGCCATTTTAGAATTGCGACAGAGAGGAGAAGTTTTCTCCGTCGCTGTTTTCTCCTTAGTCTTCGGCTATTGAGCCTTGCAGTTCGTTTCCCGGCTGGGAAAGGAGGATTAAAGTGCCCGGAGCCTTTTGGATTGCTAGGCTACCACGGTACTTACACGCTAGGAGTTCGATCCCTGGATAGGGATCCTGCAGCGACTTTCTTCTCCTAGGGAGACATGGCTCCCAAGCGGAAGGCCCCGGCGCTAAAGCCACGGCCGAGGGGAAGAACTTTTACCGGCCCTGCACCGGATGGGGGCCAGCCTTTGGGTCGGAGGACCAGGACTGCGCCCCCACGGCAGTGCGATGTGCCAGCCTTGCCCACTGGTACCAGTGGGGCTGGTCAGGCTACCACTTGGCAGCTGGGTTCCAGCTTGGTAGCTGGTCAGCTACAGGCCGGCCCCTCTGGGGCTTCGGCCCTCGGCCCGCCTTTCCCGGGCATGGGACAGGGCAGCCCGGGGGGGCTGGTGCGGGTGTCCATCCCACTGCTCCTCCGGACCCCCATGGGCCAGAGTTTTGAGCATGGCCCTATTCAGGCCCTGGCTCTCCTTTTGGGTTGCCTTTTTCTTTGTCGGCCCCGGCTACCTTGCCGGCCGCAACGCTTCAGTGGGCGGCCAACTGGGTCGAGCTGCTTGAGATGGTCCGGCCGGCCCCAGCTGGTGTCTCGCAGCTCCCCGTTCGACCTGATGTCCAGGCTGGGAGCAGTCAGGGGTGGTCCCAGAGCTCGATTTCAGTCGCGAGCTCCAACGCCCGCCATGGGCCGGAACCCCCAGTGGGGGCGGCTCACAGGGGTGCACCTAGTGAGTATCAGGTTCAATTTAGTGCACCAACACCACAGCCCACTTACAGTGGTGGGGTTCAGTGGCCCTGGCCTCGTCAAGTTGATGCGAGCGGGCATCAGTTACCATCCTATCCCAGTATCCCATGGTTTCAAAATGGTCCCTCATTAAGGGCGGGGGTGTCCGCCCCTGGGGCAGTGCTGAGCATCGCAGGGGCTGTCCAGGTCCCGCTGAGTATGCCCTCTATACAGAATGTGCCGACGATGGCTTTGCCGACGGCTGGTTATTCCTTGCCCCTGGGTGATAATTTGTCACAGGTCACGAGGGATAAGATCTGGCGAGGGGAGTTCATGGATATATTCTCCCTATTGAACCGTGAGCCCACTGAGGAAGAGAGAGAAGGACAGGACGACAGAGACAAAGAGCTGTCCCGTTGTCGTAAGCCACCGCGCACCTGGGCCAACTGGTTGCCAGCATACTTTATATATATGGCGGTATGTCTCAGGGCCCAGCCTGATTGGGCCATCCCAATGGTTCAATCCCTTGTTAATATTTACAGAGCGATGGTTGATTTCATGGGCCCATCGTAGTTGGCTTACGATGAGGAATTTGGATGAGGGTGGCCCTACATCCTGAGATGAGGTGGGATGAGCCCTGTCAGCAATTGTGGCTCTTGTACATGACTCCCACGTGACTGGCACCTGGTGATAGGTACCATTGTGGTCATGCTGTGCAGCGGGCTGCTGCAACACAGGCTCCCCGCTAACCGGTGGAGCAGGGGGTTCCAGCCCGACTGCTGTGTTGGACCTTCTCAGCTAGCGACGTGTGTAATAAGCACCAGTGTCGTTACCAACATGAGTGTCCCTTTTGCACTGGCCCCCACGCTGCCTCCGCGTGCCTGCGGGTTGGTGGGTTACGGGGCAGAGGTAGGGGTGCACAGGGGGCGATCAGAGCTCTGTCTGACGGAACTAGCCATGTCAAAGCCCCCCTCCCCAATTAGTGTACTCATGCTGGAGTGATGGCTCTCAGCTTATCCAAGAAGGGATGATGCGAGGTACCTGCTGGAGGGTTTCCAATGGGGCTTTCGTATTCCATTCGAGGGTGTTAGGGGCCCCAAGATGCTACTAATTTAGTTCCCTTGAAAGGTAACAAGGAGGTGCTGCACTGAGCACAGCTAAGGAAGTTGAGGCTATGAGAGTAGCGGGCCCCTTCTTGGAACCACCTTTCCCTAATTTGAAGGTCTCCCCTCTGGGGCTAGTACCGAAGTAGAACCCGGGTGAATGTCGTCTAATCCTCCATCTAGCTTATCCTGTGGGTTCTTCGGTCAGTGATACCATTCCTGATGACCTTTTTCAGTCAGGTAAACGTCATTTGTTCAGCCCCTACGGGTGGTACGCTCATGCAGTCCCAGTGCTTTCCTGGCACAGTGTGATATGCACTCGGCTTTCTGATTACTGCCAGTGCACCGAGGGGATTTGAGCTATTTATTTATTTATTTATTTATTAGTCAAATTTGTATATGCCGCCCGCTCAGGCAGAACCCGACTCAGGGCGGCATCACAACAATTCACAAAAGACATAAAAACAATTATAAAAAATAATTATAAAAAAACCCCCCAACCCACCCCCTTTAAAAACCCCCATGTCCCACCCACCCATCCCATCCACTGTACAAAGGAGGAAGAGAAAGTTCTTATACAAGCCAGCAGGCGGGCACCATAGTCCCATTCGGGCCCCACACCTGCCCTGCCAGCCAGGTCTTCACTCCTTTCCTGAAGGGCAGCAGTTCACTTTGGAGTCTTAGGTCTATTGGCAGGAGGTTCCAGAGAGTTGGTGCGGACACGGAGAAGGCCCTCCTTCGGGTGCTAGACAAATGTGCATCCCTAGTCGGTGGCACCACTAGAGAACCCCTCCTGTCCGCTCTGGTTGGACGGGCAGACACTCTTGGGACGATGCGGTCTCTAAGGTATCCCGGCCCCCTGCCATGTAGGGCTTTAAAGGTCAAAACCAGCACCTTAAATTGCACCCGGAGACAAACTGGTAACCAGTGCAGCTCCCGAAGTAGGGGAGAGACATGGGCATATCGCCCACACCCCATCACCACCCGGGCCGCCGCATTCTGGACCAGCTGCAGCCTCCGAATGGTCGTCAAGGGCAGCCCCATGTAGAGCGCATTACAATAGTCTAGTCGGGAAGTAACCAGAGCATGGGTGACCATAAGCAAGGAGCCCCGGTCCAGGAGTGTGCGCAATTGGCGAATCACCCGAAGTTGGGCAAAAGCCCTCCTGGCCACAGCCGCCACTTGTTCTTCCAGCAGCAGCCGCGAGTCCAGAAGAACCCCCAAGTTGCGCACTGGGTCTGTCTGGGGCAGAACAGCCCCATCCAGTACCAAAGATGGTAACTCCCTGGATAACGCGGGGCCCCTTATCCACAGCCACTCTGTCTTGCTGGGATTCAGCCGAAGCCCATTGGCCCCCATCCAGACCCCAATGGCCTCTAGGCATCCGGATAGGATTTCAACAGCATCACTGGGGTCCCCACGGGCCGAGATGTACAACTGTGTATCATCCGCGTACTGATGGTACCGCACCCCGTGGGAACGAATGATCTCACCCAGCGGCTTCATGTAGATGTTAAATAAGAGAGGAGAGAGCACAGAGCCCTGAGGCACCCCATATTTGAGGGGCCTAGGGCTGGACCTCTCACTCTCTAACCATACCGACTGGGTACGGCCCTCCAGAAATGAGGAAAACCAGGACAACACAGTGCCCTGGATCCCCAGTCCTTCGAGCCGTTCCAGAAGGATACCGTGGTCGACGGTATCAAAAGCCGCTGAGAGGTCAAGAAGAGCAAGGACGGATGGACAACCCCCGTCCCGCTCCCGCCAGAGATCATCCATCAGTGCGACCAATGCCGTCTCCGTTCCATATCCGGGCCTGAACCCTGATTGAAAGGGGTCTAGATAATCCGCTTCCTCCAGGACACTCTGCAGCTGACGCGCCACCGCCTTTTCCAGAACCTTACCCAAAAAGGGCAGGTTGGAAACTGGCCTGTAGTTGTTAAGGACAGCTGGGTCGAGGGACATTTTCTTCAGGAGGGGGCGCACCAAAGCATGTTTTAGCTGTGCAGGAAATACCCCCTCCCGTAAAGAGGCATTTATTATCCCCCCTATCCAGCCACCTGTTACCTCCTTGGAGGCTTTCACCAACCAAGTAGGACAGGGATCCAAAGGACATGTAGTGGCACGAACAGCTGCAAGGAGCCTGTCCACTTCATCAGGGACAACAGGGTCGAACTGATCCCAGATCGTACAGCAAGACAATGCTCCGGCACCTCCCCGACCCTCCCCATCCACGCCAGGATTCAATCCTGAACGAATCCGATCGATTTTCTCCACCAGATGGTCAGCAAAGTCCTCCGCCGAACCCTGCCAACCGGGCACCGATCCCCCCCTACCAAGGAGGGACCTGGTTACCCGGAACAGGGCGGCTGGGCGATTATCAGCGGAGGCAATAAGGGTGGTGAAGTATTGCCGCCTCACCACCCCTATCGCCACTAGATAGGCCCTAATAGCAGCTCTAGCTAGTGTCCAATCGGAGTCATCCTGGGTCTTCACCCAGCGGCGCTCTAGGCGTCTCTTTGCCCGCTTGAGTTCACGCAGTTCATCTGTGAACCACGGAGATGACCTAGTCCCCCGGGCGTGGAGAGGCCGCAGTTGCGCGATTTCATCCAAGGCTACTGTTGTCGACCTATTCCACAGGTCGACGAGTGCCTCGGGTGAATCGTGTAGCCGATCCAGAGGAACATCCCCCAGTTCCCTCTGGAATCCATCTGGATCCATTAGTCGCCGAGGGCGGGCCATTTTAATCGGCCCAGCCTCCCTACGATGAAGTGTCGCCCCCAGGAAGTCAAGAGTCACCAGATAGTGATCAGACCATGGCACAGGTGAGATGACTAAATCCTGTAATCTTAGATCACTCTGCCACTGCTCTGACAAGAAGACTAGGTCTGGCATGTGACCACTGCCCCTGGTCGGGCCCCGGACTACCTGAGTCAGGCCCATGGCTGCCATGGAAGCCATGAACTCCCTTGCCACCTCAGAGGCCATCCCCAGCGATGGCAAATTGAAGTCCCCCAGAACCATAAGTCTCGGGAACTCCAACGCCAGCATCGAGGTGGCCTCGAGGAGCTCAGGCAGGGCATCCCTTACCCTGCAAGGGGGCAGGTACAGGAGCAAGATCCCCAACTGACCCTTGGGGCCCAGCCGTAGAAGCAGGGCCTCACAACCAGACACTTGTGGAGCAGTGGCCCTAGCAACTCCCAAAGACTCCCTGGCAACAATGGCGACACCACCGCCCCTCCCCTCACCTCTAGGCTGGTGCCAGATACCGAACCCAGCTGGACATATGTCCGAGAGAGGTACTCCATCTTCAGGAGTCAACCAGGTTTCGGTGATGCATGCCAGGTCGGCCCGCCCATCCTGGATGGCATCTTGAATCAGGGGGGCCTTATTGCAAACCGACCTGGCATTCACCAGCAGCAGCCTAAGGGCGGGGTCACTCCGGATCTGCTGCTCAGGACCCAGAGATGTACCTGCAGGGCTGGAATGAGGGACCGCAGTTAAACATCGGACCCACATTCCCCGAGTGCGGCCCGCCCCACGGTACCCGCCATACCGCCCCATGCCCGTCACAACACCTATATTGTTCTCCGGAACCTCCCTAGATAGAATGCTGCCCCTCCCTAGCTGGCAGGACCAACATTCCCTCTCCCCCCCCCCACCCACCATCCCCACCCAATTCTGACAGCAAGCCTAACAAGTCCTGTCGTCGAAAGCTCCCTTTCATCTCCCTGCCGATGGAAGGGGCGGGGAGAGCGCAGCAACGCTGGCGGCGGCGTCTTCTGAGCCTTCCGGACCACGGAAGGCTCCTTTTCATCTCCACGCCGATGGAAGGGGCGGGGGGAGCGCGGCAACGCTGGCGGCGGCGTCTTCCGAGCCTTCCCGACCACGGAAGGCTCCTTTTCATCTCCACGCCGATGGAAGGGGCGGGGAGAGCGCGGCAACGCTGGCGGCGGTGTCTTCCGAGCCTTCCAGACCACGGAAGGCTCCTTTTCATCTCCCCGCCGATGGAAGGGGCGGGGAGAGCGCGGCAACGCTGGCGGCGGCGTCTTCCGAGCCTTCCGGACCACTGAAGGCTCCTTTTCATCTCCCTGCCGATGGAAGGGGCAGGGAGAGCGCGGCAACGCTGGCGGCGGCGTCTTCCGAGCCTTCCGGACCACGGAAGGCTCCTTTTCATCTCCCTGCCGATGGAAGGGGCGGGGAGAGCGCGGCAACGCTGGCGGCGGCGTCTTCCGAGCCTTCCGGACCACTGAAGGCTCCTTTTCATCTCCCTGCCGATGGAAGGGGCGGGGAGAGCGCGGCAACGCTGGCGTCGTCGTCTTCCGAGCCTTCCGGACCACGGAAGGCTCCTTTTCATCTCCCTGCCGATGGAAGGGGCAGGGAGAGCGCGGCAACGCTGGCGGCGGCGTCTTCCGAGCCTTCCGGACCACTGAAGGCTCCTTTTCATCTCCCTGCCGATGGAAGGGGCAGGGAGAGCGCGGCAACGCTGGCGGCGGCGTCTTCCGAGCCTTCCGGACCACTGAAGGCTCCTTTTCATCTCCCTGCCGATGGAAGGGGCAGGGAGAGCGCGGCAACGCTGGTGGCGGCGTCTTCCGAGCCTTCCGGACCACTGAAGGCTCCTTTTCATCTCCCTGCCGATGGAAGGGGCGGGGAGAGCGCGGCAACGCTGGCGGCGGCGTCTTCCGAGCCTTCCGGACCACTGAAGGCTCCTTTTCATCTCCCTGCCGATGGAAGGGGCAGGGAGAGCGCGGCAACGCTGGCGGCGGCGTCTTCCGAGCCTTCCGGACCACGGAAGGCTCCTTTTCATCTCCCCGCCGATGGAAGGGGCGGGGAGAGCGCGGCAACGCTGGCGGTGGCGTCTTCCGAGCCTTCCGGACCACGGAAGGCTCCTTTTCATCTCCCTGCCGATGGAAGGGGCAGGGAGAGCGCGGCAACGCTGGCGGCGTCGTCTATTGGGTTTTTAGGTTCCAAGGGGAATTTTACTTAGATAAGGCCATGCCTTTTGACTGCTCTATTTCATGTTCGGCATTTGAACGATTAGGTACTTTCATTCAGTGGGCCTTTGCTCGCAGGTCGGGGTCCCGGTCTCTAGCCCATTACCTCGATGACTTTTGGTTTAGGGGTGAACAGGGCTCGGACACGTGCACGCGTCTCCTTACTACATTTCAGACACTCATGTGGGAACTGGGTGTCCCCTTAGCGCCCAAAAAGACCGAGGGCCCAGCTACTAAGCTCACATTTCTAGTCATTGGAATTGACTCTGTCGCACAGGCATCCGGGTTACCCATGGATAAAGTGGCTCGGATCTCCGCGGCGATTTTGGCATTGATTGCCAAACATAAAGTGTCCCCTCGTGAGCTGCAGCTACTTCATGGCCACCTTAACTTTGCCTGCAGGGTGGTTACACCCGGCAGAGCATTGGCCAGGCGCCTGTGTGACGCCATGGCTGGCCTGTTAAACGTCACCACGGGGTCCGGCTGATCAGGGGCATACGGGCGGAACTTGCGGTCTGGCTCAAATTCCTCCAGGGTTTTAACGGAGTCTCTTCCTGGAGATCAGACCTTATGGTCTGCCCTAGATTTCAAGTACGGTCGGATGCCTCCGGCTCCCTGGGTTATGGGGGTTTACTCTGAGGGTAGGTGGACTTATGGCCGAGGGCATCACGCATGGCTTGGCACAGATCGCCTCCGCGATCTTACCTTCCTTGAATTTCTTCCCAATTTGGGGAGCACTGATGCTATGGGGCGACGAGTGGGCCAACTCAGCGGTCCATTTTTGGTGTGACAATGTGGCAGTGGTGCACATTGTCAACACCCAGACGTGCAAATCCCCCAGGGTCATGGCATTGGTTTGTCAATTCTTTTTGAGAAGCCTACGCCTAAATGTGCTGTTCAGGGCCAGACATGTTCCAGGTATTAATAATGATATTGCTGATGCTTTATCCCGCCTGCAGATCCCCCGGTTCCGTGCCTTGCTCCGGAAGCAGAGGAATTCCACTCGCCACTCCGGGCCGATATTTGGATGTTTGGCGAGGAGAGGTGAACCGGGCATGTCATTGGCACCTCACAAGCATAAGGCGTATCAACATGCTTTCATGCGATTTAGAACTTTTTGCAAGTAACTACAGTTACCTCAAGTGTGGTCAATATCAGTGGACCAGGTTTTACAATGCATGTTTATCTTCGCAGTCAGGGTTTGCCCCCCCGTACTATAGCCTTCAGGCTTTCGGCACTGGCATTTATGGCCAACGTGGGGGGGTTTCAATGACTACGTGAGTTACTTCCACATGCGTCGTGTTTTGGAGGGGTGGACACGTGAACGTGTCCGCCGCCCGGACACGCGTCACCCCAGTTCGCCAGAGTTTCTGACCCACCTTCCACGAGGCTGGCATGACTTATGTTCAGATAGGTGTGAAGTGGCTCTCGGTCATGCAGGTACCACGGTAGACTTTTTGGAGCGCTCCGCATCAGTGAGTTGGTGCCAGAGTTGGTACCATTGTGTAAGGCGGATGTGTCTCGTAGGGCACTGGAACTCGACGATGTCTATGTCACACATGATTGGGCTCAATTGGGGATACGGTCCTCAAAGGTTGTTCAGCACGGCGTAGGCAGTGGAGTTAGACTGCTACGAAGTTTCATTGGAGACATCTGTCCGGTTGGTGCCCTACATGAATTTTCGGCAGTGCCTGCTGCGCGCCCCAGCCTGTTTTTCTGCCACCAGGATGGATCTACCCTTACCAAAGTAAAGTTACTGAGGGTGACCGGTGCCGCGCTTCGCGGTGTGGGTCCCGTTTTGGCACCCATTTATTTAGGATAGGCATCGCGTTGATCGTGGCTACGTTTGGGGTACTCGGAGGCGGATATATGTGTACGCGTAATTTCTTATATATACGTCCCCTCACTGTATGAGTACCTAGTTATGTCCTTCACCTCTTCTCCTTTTTTACAGGTCCTGTGTGTCTCTGCACACCGGTGGCAGTTGGGCTGGTGGACCACAGCTATTTACACTGGGCAGCAGTATATGCTGCGGCGACAGAGAGTGGACCCTGACTTGGGCTGTGTGCATCCGCACGTATGCGATGGTATGGTATGCGCGGCACAAGGGGGCAGGAACTGTGGCCATTCCTGATGTCCATCAGGGATGCTGGACCGCCCGATGTTCTTATTAGGCACCTCGGCGGCAATGATCTTATACGGATCACTGCTATTCATAAACTGTCGAGGGACAGTGACCTGGCGTTTTATATCATGTATGGCTTACACACGGTCGCTATGGTCTAACATCGTGCCGAGACACCAATTTAGGGGAGACGTGGATCTCTGTGGTTCGGACTGTTCCGGCAGTCAGTGAACAGGGCTGTTGCTCGGTCCCTTGCTGAGCATGGCTGGGAGACAGCCATTGGAAACCTGCGGATAGGCTTACAAATTTTTTTGCTGGTAGGCAGGAGATGGGGTCCACCTGTCGGCTGGAGGTATGTACCTCTTTCTGGGCATGGTGCAAGCAGGCCTGGCGACCGAGCTGACGGTCTGGGGGGGCAGTGAGTCATCATGGACGCCTCCCCATGTGGCGGGTAGCACTGGTAAGGTAAAGATTTGTGACCCAGAGGTATCCAGCAGGTTCGCAATTGACTGGCCAACACGTAGACAGGTACAGGGGGAATAGGTTTGGCCGGTCAAGGGCGAACCAGGCAAGCGGTGATGTCAGGAGCTTCACAGCCTGCATCACCTTGATATTTAACGGATACATGTCATAGGATGGGGTCAGTAGATAGTTTATTGACTCCGGTCAACAATTTGTTTGTGTCAACAAACAAATTGGTACAAATAGTTACATGTAGCCAATTGCCATTGGCATTTTGGGTGGAACCTTACCAGTGTTACTGCGGCCTGCTTGCCTTAAAGAATTACAATTGGATGATTACACCAATTGAAAGTTATAATTCGGACTAGGGCATTATTCAATAAAAGTGGCCCGATGCCTTTATCCATATACCGGTGTCTGAGTCTTTCTTTGGGGGGTGCGCCTGCAAAGAATTATATCGAAGTTAAGTCAATTTCACCAGTTAAACCATAGAAAGCATCAACATATGAAGAGCAGAAATAAGATACAAATTACAGATACAAACCTCACTTTTCAAACCTCACTTTTGCCGTAAGCAATTCTTGTTGATTCTGCCTAAGTACCCTTTTCCCACTTACGAAATAAGGGGGAAATATATTGAACTATCTTAGAAGTAAGTAAAGATTTATTTAGTCAATCTGTATGGCTGATGTTTTTAAGCAATGTGCCTAAAGATTTTAAAGTAAAGTATATAATTCTGAAGCACTGTCAGGGCTGTAGCTAGGATTCTATATAGATAGACAGATAGGTATATAGATATAGATATATAAAAGCAACTGGGCGTTTGAGGGTGGGTAAACTGCTAACTCGGGGTGGACAACGCCCACCCTGGCCACCCCCTGGGTATGGCCCTGAGCACTGTTTCCAAAAAACTGCTTTTCAGTGATTTCCAGAAAGAAATGTTTAACATAAGGACATAAAACAACTGTTTTGAGTTGTAGTACACCAAGTGTGGAATTCTCATGACCATGAGGTTCAATATTTTTCCCAGTTATGAAAAGGTAAAACCAGAGATTACCTGAGGCAGTTGAGAGATGTAATGATAGGGAATAAATCCATGAACGAAGGCACAGTATGAAATGAAGGCAATTGGAGGAGAGGGTGAGTTAGAAAAATACAATACAATAATTTTAGGAAATCAGAATTTACTCAGCACACTCCAGTGTCAAAAATTTAACCCAGGAAAACCTGATAATAATGGCTGTGCTATTAAGTCAGTTAGAAGTTGTGCCAATACTTCTTTCTGGGCATTAAGTACTTGGAAATAGTTTAGGATTCTCATCATCTGGGGGTTCTCTGGAATCATGCAGCTTGCTCAAGGCCACAGAAGGCGACTCTTTTCGTGGTAGTGGTGATGGTAATAGTAGTAGTAGTAGTAGTAGTATTGGTAGTAGTGGTAACAACAACAACAACAATAATTTCATGTCCGAAATTCTTAGGGGTTGAAAGGATTTTTGATAGAGAAATTCCACTCAGGTGATGCCTGAATAAGGTTCCTTTCATGTCCCCAAGAGCTGGGACAGAGACAGGCATCAAACCATCATGCAGTACCCAAATCTCAAACTGCCAACTTGCCAGCCTTCCAGCTAACAAGGCGAGGTTCTTAACCACTGAGCCTCCACAGCCCCTTCCTTTCCTTGTAATCACAATGGGATTAAAACACACAACCAAGTACTCTTTCTCACTGAGTCATCCAGTCAGCTCAGAAAATATTACCTTGTTCCATTTAAATATCATAACAAATTATTCTGATTAGGGAGATATATGACATCCCAAAAGTAATAATATAACCCATTGTAAAAATCTAAAACTTCTTTCATAGTTAAGGCAACACGGTCAACAAAGGCCCAAAGGTCCTAGAGTCAAACTTACCGGTAGCATGAAAAATGTGAGCTGAAAAAATCTTCACATGTGTTTTTTCTGACAAATAACAATAGTTTTTAATTATACTTCTAATTTTCTTGCACTCTGATTGGCTTCTTTCACCTCATCACTAAAATTCCATTCTGTTTTGGTAAATAGCACAAGCAAAGTAAAAAAGTGCATTGTACTATCTTTTTTTAATTGCCCAGAAACTAAAGCATTCCTTTGCCTTGAGATAAGTGACATCATGACATTTATCAAGATATACACTGGATGTGGAAGCATTGAAATTATCAAAATCTGTAGCTTGCTCATATTGTTCGACTGCCTTTCACCTTCACAGATGTCTTGCCATGGATAATATACAGTATTTGCCTTTTTAACTAAATTTTTTAATGTAAAATACAGGCAAAGAAACATCCTGTCCTCCTTCATCAGGAAACAGTAAATAAACAAACCTTTTTTCCCCATTCCATTAAATAGGTAGACTATTCCATTCCATAGGTTATAGTTCATTCCAAGTACAGTACTATATATTTGAAACCTAGTCAAGTACATACGTTCATAGGCTTCATTCCCAGTGTATTGTCAGAGCCTAGAAGTAAAACTTGAAAATGTATTTTCAAAATACATTTATCTATTTTCCTTCATTTATTATTTTTGGGAACTCATGCTCCTTTCACCGGTTTTTGCTTTATTTTAATTCATAACTACTTCTTGTTGTTTTTTAACATTGTCATAATATCTGTGGTTTTATAATTTTGTTTAAAAGGTATACTGGTGTTGAAAATTGCTCTAGGCCCGCAGGAGTGGCCAACCTTGGCACTCCAGGTGTTCTTGAACTTCAGTTCCCAGAAGCCCAAGTCAGCATACCTGCTGATCAGTGCTTCTGGGAATTGAAGTTCAAGAACACCTGGAGCACCAAGTTTGACCACCCCTAGGGGCACTTCAGATAGTCAAAGGCAATATGAAAACCATTTTATACTGGCATAATTAGTAGGAGTAGATATATTACCCTACACAGGGTACACCTTATTCTGTAAAGTAGAGAGATACATATGTGTTGTTCTGGAAGAACAAAATGCATTTTATATTGATAATTAATTTGAACAGTTTGAAATTCTGCACTTTACAGACAAGTTTGATTTAAATACTGTTAATTGTATAAGCTTTGTTTACTACTTTTAGAAGTTACTTAAAAGGAACACTCCAGATTTGGGCCACCTATGTTTTTTCTAAAAGAAAGCAAATGTAAGAATCCCCTCCCCTAAAATTTGCTGCTTGTGCTAATATTAATAGGAATTTCTATGATAGTCTTCTTGTTTTCTGTGTTATTGCCAGGCAACTGCTTTGTTGTTGTTTAAAAACACTATAAAATTTATATAATGCAGCATAAGTATATACTGTAGGGGTTGGGGGATATTTCTGATACCTCAGCTTTAGGAGATATACCACATTGCTAATACAGAATTTATTATAAACTAAGAACAAGAAATTTATAAAATAATTGATACAAAATTTTTAAATTTAAATTGTAAGATGTAAAAGTTACTCATTAAAACCCACAATCGGATTGCATGTTCCTATTACCGGAAAAATATGAACCACATGTCTCTGTATGCATATATTTTGAAATGTGTTCTCTCTCTACTGCACTCATTCAGATTACTAGCTTTTGACATTAAATAAGATTCAGACATGATTTATGGGATAGTCTTTTGACTAGAGCTGGAATCTGAGATGCTGCAGCTTTTACTGGTGCTCAAGATTGTATTCATTATCTCCTGGTGTAATACAAGTATTGCATTTAGTCAACTGAATTATATGGAATTCTGCGAGATTCTCTCTCATTCCCTGTAGTCATTGTTCCACTCATAATAAAATTATCCTATCAATTTGCCACACGAGGAATACAGGAGTTCACTAAATTACAGCTATGTGGGCTTTCTGTTATGCACAAAGTAATATCAACTTAGCAGGAATAATAATAAAACCCACTGATCTATTTTTAATTTTTTTGTAGAGCAAAGTGTAATTAGAAGGTGTGAGGTGGTTTACTGAATTCAGTGCATTGAAAACATTCTGTTTCTAATTAAAAGAAATGAAATGTTTATGTTGTAAGGGGAAACAAAAGAAAACACTAAATGGAGAATGCACTAAATAATACGTCAAAATGACATCTGGCTTCCCCTATGACTGATTAGTTTGAGAGATTCGCGATTTGAGTGGAAGCTCCGTTTTGTTTCTTCTCCCACCTCACCATCTCCTATGCTTGCCTGGAAATGGTGACATTATATTCAGACAACAAAATATCCCATTCTGACAGCTGAAAGCTGAAGCTGAGGCATCTTTGTGGCTTAGCAGTACTCTTGAGTACTGCCACACACAAACCTGGTTTTGGGAGTGGCCTCAGGGCACTCGTTTTATAAGCCTTTGATGCTCTGATGTGTCACAAAGGTGATGTGCTTTGACTCCAGGCAGCAGCTATGACTGATGGCTCTTCCTTCTTTAAGTTCTTCCTAATGGTTGAATTGTGAAGGAGGGTGTCTTTAGGGATCCCCCAGAAGAGTAGTATGTAGACATGAGGCTATGCAGTTAAAAGGACATGTAGAGAGGCACTTTCCAGGTAGATAAGTATCAGTATAAACAGGATAACATATATACACTATTGTCATTTAAACCCTGTTAATTTCACTGGAATTTAGGAATTCCTATTTTTGTCTGGGCATGTTTATACTGAAGCAGAGAAGAAGACTGTGGTCACAACATTGTCTCCTGACTAGGACAGAAAATGCCCACCACCACTCTGTCCAAATCAAGGTAGAAAGTTTTGGCCTATAAAGTATGAAATCTCAAAAGTTTCTCTCCCATTCCTGGCCAAAAAAATAAAAAATAACAACCAACTGAGATAGTTGATGATTCCCCCCCCCCTTTTCATTTCAACCAGAATCTGCTGCCTGATATGGTTGCCTCTTCCTAATGGTTGTACTAGCCCTATAACAAATATTAAATTGTTTGAAAGTTTGATATTTTTTTAAAAAAATGTATGAACTTCACCAAATGAAGCATGCAAACAGATGGGGAAGATGCTAACAAAATAATGCAAAAAGTAATGTATAAATAAACATGTTTGCCAGAAATTATTGCAATAAATTATATTTGACAAAAATAATTGTAAAAATGGGTAGTGAAATGTGTATAATAATGACTAGGAATTTTTGTAGACCCTTCAAAAATGATGCAGATACAGTAGTTGCAGAAATCCAAAGAAATAAAATTAAGACTGGGAAAGTGAGAAACCGAGTGGATCTGCCCCAGGTTCAGAGATAGGCTTAGAGACAGAGTACAGAGTCAGGTTGAAGGACTGGTTGAGGCAGCTGGGGCAAGGAACTGGGGATGTGACTTGCTATTCACTCATCTACAACCCATTTTAATGGCCACATGTGCATATGTATTCCCACTATTTGGGTGCACATTTTTATTAACATTTATAATTTATATATCACTGTTTTTGGGAAGTTCATGTTTTCATTTACACTGGTGATTTTTACAATGGCTTTGCTAGATAAGCAGTATTATATCCATATTGCAATAGGAGGGATGAGATTAAAAGAGAACTGTCTTAATGTCTTGTGGACAGTTTACAGACAAGGAGATTTTGGGGGTTTCCTGTACCACAGCTTGCTGCTTTTAACTGTTAAACTACTCAGAGTTTGTTTTCCATATGAGGTTTCACTGTTCTAAAGGCTAGGTTATCCTGCTATGGTAATAAAGTAGAACATACTTCCAGCCATACTTCCAGCGAGAGTCAGGTGGCAGTTAAATAACCTGACAACCCTGCGGACTAACAGCCTTGGGTGCCAAAGTACACAGGGAAGGGTGATGGTCCCCAAATTGATTAAATCCCACTTGAATTCATCTTGATGGAGGGCTGCAGCTTCATCAATACTGGCCTGGGGCTGAGGAGGACTTTGAGTGCCAAAAGGGCTCAGGACCAGAAAATAACTCGTGGAACTGTATCAGTGGTACGGGTGTCATGCTGTGATGTGGAAGGCAGATGAAAGGCCACTGTGTTATATTCTCAGGACAGTTTTCATGGCTGATCACCATGAGGATCACCAATATTTGGGTTCAGATATGGCAGAAGAAGAAGAAAGGAGTATTGCAGGATACTCTTTCTGTCCTTACAGAATAAGCATGATCAGTGCTTACAAGACACATACTTTTAAGTCAGATGATATGACTTTCAGACAACCATCTACCCAAAATTAGCTCAGTTGCTAATTAACCACTATACAAATACTTTCTTATCAGTCATAGTATGTTTGCATATATGTTTTAAAGAACATACAGTGTTTCTCTTCCATATGAGAGTACACATTCATGCACAAACATGCATGCAACAGAAAAAAGTAAAGCTATCTGATATATTCATCCAAAATGAGTTTGCCTTTTATAGCACCACCATACAACTGGTTTTCCTTTATAAAATCAGCCCTATGAAGAATTGCATTCCTATTTTTCCATATTTATGACTTGATATTAATATAATGCATTACCATTACATTCCACAATTTATAAAGAGCCTGTTCCAAGAAAGTTTATAAACTTGTAAACAATCAGGTCATAAAATAAAACAAAAATGCTTTGCCCAATCTTCTACACTAATTATTGCATCCAATTGAAATATTCTTACCCCAACATTCTGAGATTCCCATTTCAACAAGAAATCCCTACATTCTGACTCTGAGTCTGAAAACCTTTGTTTTTTGGACTTCAATTCCCAGAAGCCTAAGTCAGTACATTGGCGGATTAATACTTTAGAGAATTGACTTAGGCTTCTGGGAATTAAACTCCTAAAACAAAAGGTTGGGAAACACTGGATTAAACAAAAACACTCATTTTTAAATCTGTAGAACAAACAATGTCTATACTGATTGTATTCATGAGGCAACTTGCTTACAAAAGTTCTGCTGTCAGTGTTATGCCAGAATAACTACATAAAGATTCCATAAGAAGATTTTGGCCTGAGGTTTTTAATTACAAATGTGGAAAATGAGAAAAATCATACCTTTAACTTACAAGCAAATATAATTTTGTGTCAGTGGCAAAGCAGATGCTAAGGCAATGATGCTCCATAAATCTAATGAGTAAATACCATTATGGACACATAATGTGAAGTAAGTCTTTGTCCCTTGTATTCATTGCTCCTAGTTTGCCTCAGGACAGCAGTGTTACCATCATCTCACCAGACCTGTCTATTTCTGGAACAACTGATTCTGAGGGGTCTTTGAAGTCAAGGCATAATGGGAGAGGTGACCACTACATAGGTAATTCCATTGGCCATTTTTACATGGATCCTTGAATCAGAGAACCCTTCAGATCCGGGCATTGGAGCCAGTTTCTGGAAGGTAGCTTTTATGTGCTACCTCATCCTTTGGAAGTGAGGTGTTACTGCAGACACTGCCATCTCCTCCTTCTTCACTATGGCCTCTTCTCTGAAACTATTGGATGCATGAACACATGCAAGTGATTTAGTTGGGCATGAAGCATTGAATGCATCTGGTACCCATACACCCTTGCACCTTCCTCCTGTCTCCACTCAAGATCCTTCCTTTTAACTACAGAGCCCCAAGCAGAGTTGCAAAAATTCTGCTTAATTATTTGATTGCCTCCCTGCCAGATCTCAAAATCTCTAAAAACACCCAAGAGTGCCAATCTCATATATCAAGACACTGAGAAAGCTCTGCTTTTGAAAGTTCCTTTCAGTAAAAGCTTGTCATTATATCTTTTAGAAGCTCTTTGTATTAGTGTTTGTTTGGGCTAAACCAGAAGGTATGGAATTAGCATAAATTTGTTTTGGCATGATTTTAATCTATGTTGTATATGCTGAAGGAATTGTTTCCTGCAACAAGCCTTGAGTATGGGGCTGGATTAAATCTCTAGCAGTAAATCTCTGTTTGTATAAATACACAGTGAATGTGAGGACTAATTTTGAGGAATCGCACAGATTCATATTTTTTTCAAGCAGAACTGAGCTTTCTCTTTCTGGATTTAAGAATGCTTAAGTACGGTAATTAAATGTTATGAAATACAGATCCCAAAAATCAGCAGAGATGACAATTTTCTTGGCTTTGCTGAGAATAATCTTATTCTTTCCTGGATCGTAAACAAGTTTAAATACAGTAATTATAAGGAGAATTCATATAATACAACATAAAAATTATTTTGGTTAAAAATATAATGGAGGAATGATCCAGTACATTTCCAGCAATATATAGAAGTAATGAGAATTGTGAATATTAGTTCTGGAACAAAGTTGTTTTTACATAAAATTTCATAGTTACAGTGACACAAAAGTCAGATTTTAAAAACAAAATTAGTGTCATAATGAAAAAAATATCAACAAATATATCGACAAAAATGGTCACCCTTAAAACAGAGGTTTGGCTTAATGTATCAATTATATGTGCAAAGTTTCTTGAAAATTCTCTTTAATTTTTTATGACTAATGAATTATATTTAAAATGCAAGTATTAATATCTTTCTTTCGTTATTATAGGATGCACATTCCTAAACTAACTTTGCTCAGGTTCAGCTGCTAGGCTAGCTGCTAGATTAGGCCTCAGAACAATTTGCACAGAAATCATCTGTAATTAGTGTTCTTTAGTGAGGCAGCACTACATGCATTTTGCTTTTGCTGAAAAAAGCTCTAGCTAGAGTGGGCCAATCATGGTTTTAAAAATGTTTAAAAGCAATGGATGTTCTGTGAAAATGTTTGCAAAATCGGATGACATTTGCACTTTGATTCTGCCAGATTCATACAACGTGCAAACAGAAAGAAAAGTAGCTAGGATGATCCATGGAAAGAGAAAACATTAACTGAGAAGTAAATAGGACCAGACAGAATGCCACAGAAGTGTGTGACCTTTTGAGTTCTCCAGATTTCTTCATTAGACTGTGGGCATACGGATTCCTCTCATTGTTTGTCTGTTCAGGGATGGGTTGTTTGCTCTTTTCCCCAGGAACCATAAAACATAAGTGCCATTGCGAACCAGCCCATCACCAATACATTTCTACCCACATCTTTTTGACTCTCTGTCAGGTGCTACTAGTTTTTAGGTGGGGGTAGGATCCTCCATTTTGGTTTGGTTCTAGCATATGTGATTGCTGAGATAGAACCAAAGCAGATGGCTTAAACCAGGAGTTCTCAACCTTTTAAAGCCGGGGGCCAGGACGGGGTCACGCTCTTTTAGTCAGCTTTAAGGGCCAGATGGCCATTTTGCCCTGCCTGTATGATGGGATGGCCTTTTTGTCCCAACAGCTTCAAAGGAATGGCCATTTTGTTTCTTGATTGCCCTTGGAGGGGAGGGGGCCACATGAAATGGCACCACAGGCCAATATCTGGCCCCTGTCTTAAGCTATTTAATGATATTGAGCAATTGAAAGGGGGAGAAAGAGAGGAAGGAAAGATTGGGGGTTCTTAAGCCTTGTAATACAGCAATATAATTCACTATACCTTTTAGATTTTTTTAAAAAGAATTGAAAGTTTCCTCCCACCCAATTCTTGCACCAAATGGCAAACTATTTAGCCCATTCCAGCCTGTTCCAGCTTGGTATGTCTTAAATTTTGTTATGATAGCTAATGAAGAGTTCTTGACCATTCAAATATATGTGCATTTTTGAAGCACAGATCCCAACAAACCTAAAAATGTGTTCAATCCTAATAAAGGTGTTGCCCAATCTGGATGTTAGCAATATATTGTGTAATCTCATTGTCAATAAGAGATCTCTATATAGATCCATGTATTTATAGGATGGATTATTCACTAAAATTGTTCAGGACTCAATGTTTTGTAACTGATCCAATAGTGGCCTAAGGGCATTATCTAAAGGAGTCAATTTCCCTTTGCAGGCGCACCCCCCCAATGATGGACTCAGACACAAATGAAAGTGGATAACGGCATGGGCCACATTTATTGATTCAAGCCCTAGTCCGAATTATAAATTTCTATTGGTAAAACGACCAATCATAATTCTTAAGGCAAGCAGGCCGAAGTAACACTGGTAAGGTACCACCCAAAATTGCCAACGGCAATTGTTACAATGTATCTATTTGTATCAATTTGTTTGTTGACAACAAACAAATTGTTGACCGTAGTCAATATCTAACTAATGACCCCACCCTCTGACGTGTATCCGTAAAATCAGGGGGTGATTCCAGCTGTCTAGTGGTAACCATCACCCCCTTGCCTGGTTCGTCGTTGACCGGACAACATTTAAACAACTTATGCCTATCTAGTGTTGTCCAGTCAATTGCGAACCTGCCGGATACCTGTGGGTCATAAATGTTTACCTTACCAGTGCTACCCGCCAATGTGACCAAAGTCAACAGCAACACAGAACAACCCCTATATCAAACCATAGCAACAGTGTGGGATGGGCGAAAAAGCCAGGACTCAAGGGCCAATGCGAGTCCCAGCCAAAAATTCCCACCCGGCCCCGAAGTGACCAAGAAATCACACTGTTAACTAGGGAGGGGGTGGAGGGGAAAAACTTCTCCGCTCCGTCGGTTCGCCAAAATGGCAGCACGGCTGCCTCGTGGCCAGCCCTTTTATTAGGGTGCTGGCCACGCCCCTAACTACCCGGATGGTTTCGTCCGGTGGGGGGGCCCCGCAAAGAGTGCGGCGGCCATTTTGGCGCCGCGCTTCCATTGCAGGCGCACCCCCCCAATGATGGACTCAGACACAAATGAAAGTGGATAACGGCATGGGCCACATTTATTGATTCAAGCCCTAGTCCGAATTATAAATTTCTATTGGTAAAACGACCAATCATAATTCTTAAGGCAAGCAGGCCGAAGTAACACTGGTAAGGTACCACCCAAAATTGCCAACGGCAATTGTTACAATGTATCTATTTGTATCAATTTGTTTGTTGACAACAAACAAATTGTTGACCGTAGTCAATATCTAACTAATGACCCCACCCTCTGACGTGTATCCGTAAAATCAGGGGGTGATTCCAGCTGTCTAGTGGTAACCATCACCCCCTTGCCTGGTTCGTCGTTGACCGGACAATGTTTAAACAACTTATGCCTATCTAGTGTTGTCCAGTCAATTGCGAACCTGCCGGATACCTGTGGGTCATAAATGTTTACCTTACCAGTGCTACCCGCCACCCGGAGAGGCTTCAATAAAGGCTCGACGCCCCCCCCCCCCCCAAGACCGTCAGCTCGGTCGACAGGCCTGCTCGCCAATCACCCAGCAGGAGGTCCATACCTCCTCGCGACAGATGGACCCCATCCCCTGAATAAAGCCCATAATTTTGCAGACTAATGGCGGGATGATGACTGACCCGCCCCCAGCCCTTGGTAGAAAGGAATCGGTCCACCGCCCTGTTCACCATGCGCCGAGCGCGGTCCAGGGCCTGGAGGTCGAAGCCTCCCCGATAAGCGTGCCGTGGGACCATATCTGACCAAACAAGGGTTGTGGCGGGCCATACGTAATGTAAGTAGGCAAGGTCCGCGCAAATCGCATGCTTCAGCGATAAGCCAGTGACCTGACCCAAGTCATTACCCCCAAGGTGTATGATCAGAATGTCGGGCGGGTCGGCACTCCTCGATGAAAAGAGGAATGGTAAAAGCTCCCGCCACAACATACCGGGCTTACCGTGCCATGTGAAATGTGCGTATGCACCCAGTCCCAGTCGGGGTCCCCAATCTGTCGCCGCAGCGTAACGCGCTGCCCTGTGCACGTAGCTGTGGCCCACCAGCCATACTGTCACCGGTGTGATACGACACCCAGGGTCTGTCAAGGGAAAAAACAGGGAAGGAAAGATACATGGTGACTCAGAAGGTACTCACGGTGGGAGTGGGCGAACATAAAACTGGAAACAGTGTGAGTCCCACCTCCCCATGCTGCGTATGTCAGCCCCGGAGTACCCATAAGCAGCCGCAGTAGAGGCCGCCCCAATTCTAAATGAATGGGTGCCGTAACGGGCCCCAGGGAGGCCAACTCTGGCCAGTGCCTTCCCTGTCACCTTCCAAAACTAAAATTTAGTGAGGGGAGACCCATCTTGGTGACAGAAAAACGGGTCTTGGTGCGTGCCACGCAGTGCAAGGAACTCCTGTAGGGCACCAACCGGACAGATGTCTGCCAATGAACATCGTAGCAGTCTTATTCCACTGCCTACGCCATCCTGATCTGTTTTAGAGGAGCGTATCCTCAACTGAGCCCAATCATTGCAAACATAGACATCTTCGAGTTCCAGTGCCCTACGACTTGCATCCGCCTTAGACAGCATCACAAGCTCGCTGATGCGGAGTGCTCCAAAAAAGGCCACCGTGGTAGCCGCACGAAACAGGGCTGCCTCATACCTATCGAAACATAGGTCATGCCAGCCTCGTGCCAGTTGGGTAAGTACCCCAGGGGAAATTGGGTGACGGTCGTCCAGGCAACGCCCACGTTCCCGCACCCACCCCTCCAAAACATGTCTCACACGGAAATCAGCGGTGCTGTCCGCATGACCTCCCACCTTGGCCATAAAGGCCAGCGCTGATAGCCTAGATGCTATGGTGCGTGGTGCCAGGCCCTGGGCGTGCAGGTAAACCATAAAACGGAGGATGTGGGCCACTGGGATCGGCCAGGTATCTGGCAAGCAATATTGGGAACAAAAAGTCCAAAATGAAACCAACGCGTGGTGATACGCCTTACGCGTGCGTGGCGCCAGTGACATGCCTATCGCCCGGTTCACCTCTCCTTGCCAATGGTCCATATCTCCTGCGGTAGTGGCGAGGGAAATTCCTCCGCATCCGGAGCCAAGGCACGGAACCGGGAGATCTGCAGGCGGGACAAAGCGTCAGCAATATCATTATTCACCCCCGGGACATGCCTGGCTCTGAACAGTACATTGAGGCGCAGGCTGCGCAATACAAACTGGCGCACAAGATCCATGACCCTGGGAGATTTAGAGGTCTGTGAGTTGACAATGTGGACAACAGCCGCATTGTCACACCAGAAATGCACCACAGAGTTGGCCCACTCCTCACCCCATAGCATCAAGGCCCCCACTTTGGGAAAAAATTCCAAATATGTGAGATCCCTCAGGCGGCCCGTGCCTGACCAGGCTGGTGGCCATCCACCATATGCCCACTTCCCATTGAAGTACATCCCATAACCCAGGGATCCCGAGGCATCAGACTGAATTTGAAAGTGGGGCGAAGCCAGGAGGTCAGACCTCCAAAATGAGACCCCATTGAACTCTCTCAAGAACTGGAGCCATACGTGCAGATCTGCCCTGATGCCCCGTGTCAGTCTCACCCTATGATGGGGCCTAGATAAGCCTGCCATGGCGTCGCACAAGCGCCGAGCAAAGGCCCTGCCAGGTGCAACCACCCTGCAAGCGAAATTGAGGTGGCCATGTAGCACCTGCAATTCCCGAAGGGATGCCTTGCGCTTAGCCAGCAAGTCCGATATAAGGGCAACTATCCGTGCCACCTTGTCTGCGGGCAACCTAGAAGCCTGCGCTACCGTGTCAATTTCCACCCCCAGGAATATTAACTTATCAGACGGGCCTTTGGTCTTTTCGGGCGCTAAAGGGACACCGAGTTCCTCCATTAGCGTCTGAAATGTATTGAGGAGACGTGTACACGTGTCCCAGCCCCGTTCACCCCCGAATAAAAAGTCATCCAGGTAATGGGCTACAGACCGAGACCCTGACCTACGGACAAATGCCCACTGCAGGAAGGTACTGAAACGCTCGAAAGCCGAGCAGGATATGGAACAGCCGAATGGCATGGCTTTGTCAAAATAATATTCACCGCGGAATTTGAAACCCAGCAACTCGAAGTCACCCGGGTGCACGGGTAAGAGGCGAAACGCCGACTTAATGTCACACTTAGCCAACATTGCACCCGGGCCACATGAGCGCACCATGCGCAATGCCTGGTCAAAGGATGTATACCTGACAGAACAAAGGTCATCAGGGATAGCATCATTGACCGAATGGCCGGCTGGATAGGACAAATGGTGAATCAGGCGAAACTCGCCCGGGGACTTCTTGGGCACTAGTCCTAGCGGAGACACTTTAAGGTTGGGGAACGGGGGTGCGGGGAAAGGGCCGGCGACCCTGCCCGCAGCAATCTCCTTATTAATGCTGGCGGCAGCCACCTCCTCCCTTCCCCTAAGTGACAAAAGGTTAGGTGCATCCTGCGGTGACCTATCCCCCGTGAAAGGAATACGAAAACCCAGTTGAAAACCCTGAAGGAGGTACACAGCGTCTGCTCTCCTCGGGTACGATGCGAGCCAACGCTCCAGCATGTCGACATTAATTGGGGAGGGGGCCTTTTGGTGAACCCGCTCCCTCCATGGCGGCCTTGCCTGCCCCTTGTCCGCCCCTACCCCTGCCCCTGTATCCTCCTGGCCTGGGACAGGCGGAGGCAGCATGGGGGCCAGAACAAGAGGGGCACTCATGCTTGTACTTGCAATTTTTCCTGTTGCAAGAACCACTGGACGAGAAGGTCCAGCACAGCAGGCGGGCTGGAACCCCCTGCCCCGCCGCTTGGCGGGGTACCTGTACTGGGGCCGCTCGTTGGACCGCATGTCCACAATGATATCTCTCCCCAGGCGCCGGGCGCGTGGGGGTCATATACAGAAGCCACAGCTTCTGGCAGGGCCCATCCCACCTCATCTCTGGGTGCAGCGGAATTCTCATGCGGAACTCTTCGTCGTAAACCAGCCATGACGGGCCCGGGAAGTCAACCATAGCCCGGTAAATATTGTCCAGATATTGGACCATGGGAATAGCCAAATCCGGCCTAGCCCTGAGATAAACGGCCATGTAAATCAGGTACGCTGGCAGCCAATTTGCCAACGTGCGAGGCGGCTTACGACGACGTGCCTGCTCCTTATCCTTCTCGTCCAGCCCTTCCCTCTCCTCCTTGGTCGGCTCCCTATTTAGAAGTGAGAAGATATCTACGTACTCGCCCCTCCAAATCTTTTCCTTGGTAGACTGGGCCAAATGGTCCCCCAAGGGCAAGGAATACCCTGCTGTTGGTAAAGCCGACACCGGCACCGAGGGAACTACGGGTAAGGTAAATTGAGCCTGAGCCACGACCGAAGCTGAGCTCGTCGACGGAGCCAGACCAGCACCAGACTGCTGCACCTGTGGGGTGGGGAGCTGCGAGGCAGTGGCCGCCACCGGCCCACCCGCCTCAGGCGGCTCAACCCGACCCATCACCAGCCGTTGTTCGGCGGCCAAAGGAGGAACCTGGAAACCTAGAGGTACCCCTACTTGGTTGGCCCTCACCAAGGACGCTTCAAGGGCCGCAACCCGTGCAAGAAGGGCCTCCACGTCGACATAGGGCCCGGCCCCGACAGGGGGCAATTGGGCAACCGGCCCAAAATTCACGGGTACCTGACCAGGTCCCTGAGCCCCAGGGGCCAGATAAGGCCAAGAGCCCATGCTCAGCCCCTGGGGAGTCGTAGGAACGCCCTGCAAGGGCAGGGAACCCAACCACCCTCCGTGGCTCACACCCCCCATGGGGAACTGCCCACCCGGGCAAGAAGGCCCTACCGGACGAACCATGGCAGGAGCCGTGGTCGTCGTTTGCGGGCCAAGGGCCGAGGCCCCGTCCGGGGCTACGGATATGCTCCGCGCATCAGGCCAAGGAGCTACCGATCCCATCCCACCGTTCCCGGTGGGATCCGCTAGAGGTGGCTGCGGAACGGGCGCAGTCGCGGTCCTCCGACCCGGCTGACGCCTCCGCGCCGATCGAGCCACGTTCGCGGCTGCCTTCTTCTTCGAGGGCATGGCCAATGCAGCTAAGAGTCTAAAGAAAGAGAAAGCTGCCCGAAAAGGCTTCCCTCAAGAAAACACGATCGACGGAGGTAAGGAGGAAAAACTTCTCCGCTCCGTCGGTTCGCCAAAATGGCAGCACGGCTGCCTCATGGCCAGCCCTTTTATTAGGGTGCTGGCCACGCCCCTAACTACCCGGATGGTTTCGTCCGGTGGGGGTGGGGGCCGCAAAGAGCGCGGCGGCCATTTTGGCGCCGCGCTTCCATTATCTTGTACAACACAATTGTGTGTATATCTATTGAAAAGCATCATCCATTTTTTTCAAAGTTAATTCTACATACATGTATAAATTATAGTCTTAGCTGCCTTCTCATTAGTCTTTCCATCACCAAATAACTGAGCAATTTCATGTTCTCTGCTAGTGAATTCTAGCTACCTAATATATACAGTCAACCCTCACATAACAACGCGTTTGGATAACAATGCATTGTTATGCACCACGTGTTCCCATGCATAACAACGTTTTTAGTGTCGTTATCTGGACAACAATGCTAAAATAACCAGACAATGACGCTAAAAGCGTCGTTATGTGGGAAACTCCATAGAAACCCGCATAAAAACAAAAATCGCTTAGCAACGCTCCCTGCGGAACCAAGTAAAGTCCTTATGTGAAGGTCTACTGTAGTAAGTTGGTGTGTAAGGGAAAACAAAAAGGAGCAGAGTGGCTGTATGTGTAGAGGCAGTGCAGTACAGCAGTAAGTTGTGTTTGGAGTGAGATGTGCAGAAGAAACCAAGTATTTGCTTTAGAAGATTAAGGGTGGGTAAAAATTAGGAATCGATGAGAAATTTTCTCTTTGAATCGGGGTCACATTTCAATGCAGGATTGCCCAATGCATGTCTGTCAGAATTGAATGCACATACGAATGGTGTCTGTGCTTTTAAATTCATATATTTTGTTTTACAATTTAGTTTGCAAGGGGAAAAGGTTAGCATGAGGAAAATGTTAATGGACATATATGAACATTTGAACAGGTCATTCATACTTTGGACATTGGGGATACAGTAATGTATAAAAAAAGAATTTATTGGGAAAAGGTGCACAAAAATTTGTGAATTTTGAAAAATGTGTAGGTATTGAGTCCTTTCTGATTCAGCTAAGTTGACTGGTTCTGTTCAGTAGCAAAATCCTTAGTTCCCCAATTTTTAATGTATTATTAGTTTTAGCACAACAATGAGCCTGATTCAGATCATTAATTACATACAGAACCCAATACCTACTATTCCCCACTTTCTCACACCATGTTTGCTTCTCTCATTATTATGAACAGTATACTGCTTTTAGATGACCTAAAAGAATTGCTTTACTGAGAAGAAAGTTTTCTTTGTGCAGCCTTATGCTAATTAGTACCTTGTTTGTGGTTTCATGAGATTTACGAGAAACTGCTCCAGGCCCTGCATAGAAAATATCACGCTATCTGTCTATTAATTTGTTTATCTTTCTATCTCTCTACCTATCTGCTGAAATTTAAAATAGGGCAATAACTTTGAGTCCAGTGACACTAATGCAACATTAGATTAAAAGAATGTTACTTTTATATAGGCATAAAAGTAATTTAGAGGCACTTAGAGGAAGCTATATACTTAACATGATTGTTGGCCAGTAAAGACAGGTTGATCCCACTCATTTTGGGATTTCTAATTTGCAGTTAATTAGGAAGATTGATTCTGTTCTGTGATGCATAGTTTCAACTCCAAATGCATCTTTCTGGTTTCTGTGACACCAAGATAGCTATCAACATCATTGTACAAATATCACTGAATGACTTAGAACCTCATAAAATAGTTATAGCTTCTAGCTTTGGAGAATAAATCTAGTAAACATTATTAATATTTATCTGTCTTCTTATGGTGGGAAACCCAGTACCATTTATAAAATAAAAATGCTTTATTTGCATACTAGCATTTTATATATCCTGAGACTTCTATTTCTCTTTCATAATTGTATAAAATAAAGACAAAGTATTATATGGCTATGGCTGTAGTTGTGGCCTTGTGATAAAGCTAATTCAGGTGAATCATCTCCACTATTGTAACAAAACATTGGGGGAGGGTGAGTAGTCTAAATGGCTAATCTTCCTCAGTTTTTCACTCTCCTTCTCTATGAATTACCATGTTGAAGGGTATATATGTGTGTAAGGAAGATGAAACAGATATGTGGATGGGTACAGGACATGTCTCCCTTGCATTTAGAATAAAGGCAGGAAAAGGAGAGTAAAGGCCTCATGTTTTTGCAAAAAGGATACAAAATATTTTGTGTACAGAGTATTTCCAGAGGCCTCACCCATCAAAGTAGGAGGAATTCCATAATAGATTAATAGATTCCCACCTCAAGAAATTTTCTGTAGACATCTTCACAGTCTTTGGCACCACATACATCTATGAACATACTTTTCCAAAGAAGAAAACTGTGAAATAAAAGGGAAGCTCAAGACGTACAGATCACAATTTATATGACATTGTAAGGGTGTCTGTCACAAAGCTTGACTTGGACATTAATGCCTTGGTTAACAGAAAACAGCCAGAGAAATCTCTTTGACTAGATAAGAATGTGCCATAGAGAAAAAGATTCCAATAAAACATGGTTTCAAATTGGATTGTATCCATGTTAACATTTTTTCATTGACCTCTGAATGATTATTTTTTTACCTAAATCAGTAGGTTAATAATTTTGTTACCTTTTGATTTAAGATGTGGCCCTCTTTGGGCATTAGGCACTCTAATATGGACCTCATGTACCAGAAGGTTGGGGACCACTAAATGAAGTTGGTCTGAAGATAGTAGCTGTAGATTTTAACTCCTTGCTTAAAGGAGTTTAACACTTGAACAAGCAAACACCAGCAACTTGACATATAGTTCCTATATTGTATGTGTATATATGAGAGAGAGAGAGAGAAGGGCTACCTTAATCATACTTCTGTCCACTTTAGCATTACCTTGCTGTCTCTTTCTCTCTGTTTGTGTTTGTACCTGCATATTTATTAGAAGTAGATAATCATTAAAGAGTTCATTTTGGTCTTAATAATAAGCTACTAATATTGCTATTAAATTCAGTGGGATATGTATTTTATATACTCCACACTAAAGCTTCCTAAAAACCTTTCTGATGAAATCTAGTTCATATTAAGTTATCATAAGAGTTTAACACTGAGGGTAGAAAAATAATCTTAGACCGGTCATTACTAGAAATAGATTTGATTTTTTATATTCCAATATATCAATTCTAAGTTTCTGTGTATTTTCTGAACTTTCTTCTCTGCCACTATTTTATTATTTCTGTTATATTTCTTTTTTAGGTACTGTTGTGTATGTAACTGGATATATTGTTTTAACAGTTTGTATTAATTGTTGGGATCGGGTGATCCTCCATTTTGTGTTCTTCGTGAAACTAAGCTCTTGCGGGACTTGGGTTCCCACCGTTTCTAATGAGAAGCATGAAAGGCTTCACCGTCTTTGTCATCCCACGATCACCCCAATGTTCTCCCAACCAATCCAGTTGCTTCCCGCCCGAATGTATCTTTCCTGTACAGTATATATAGGTGCTGCTGCGCCATTGCTCTCCATGTTCAGTTTCTGAAATAAAGTTGTGTTTGGCCCTGTTATGCTGGCTGCTGCGCATCTTTTGCTGAACATCAAATTGGCGACGAGGATGGGATGGCGTCCCTCAAGGCTAACCTGAGTCCGTTCGATGTGGCCACCCTGGAGAAATGGAATCTGTACGAGCGACAGTTTCGGCACGCCATGGTGGCTGAAAACATCATCGAGGAAGACCTGAAGAGATCCTGCTTCCTTTCTTAGTGAGGGCTGGCCACCCTCGAACTCACAATCCACCTAGTGCTGCTGCAGGACGGGGATGACATCCCCGTCACAGACATCCTTGAGGCTCTCAGGAATCACTTCCAGCCCAAGGTGTACATCTTCCCTGCCTGGGTGACATTTCAAAGGCATGACCAATGCCCCGGGGAGTCCATGGCCAACTACGCTGTGGCGCTGAGGTTGGCTGCTGCCCCGTGCCAGTGGCCCAATTTGGAAGATGAAGTTGGCCGGCCTATGGGACGAGGAGGCACAACACTGACTCATGACGAGGGAGACACTTACCTTCAAGTCAGTCTTGAGGGAGACGTTGGCGTCCGAGGTAGCGAGATCCGGCGTCATGGCATTCAAGCAGTGGTCTGCCGCCTCTGGGGGTCCAGAATCCACCATGCAGGCCCATCGCTGCTCATTCTGTTCGTCATCGTCTGGCCCCTCATCGTCGGCCACATCGACAGTTTCAACGTCCACATCAGGATCCAGTGATGAAGAAGGCGAGGTCCGGAAGGTCCAGAAAAAGACGAAGGACAGGTGCGCTGTATAGAAGGCCCAGAGAAGGTGCGATGGCTGTGGAGGACAACACGACCATCGCAAGTGTCCCTTCAGAAACACCGACTGCCACCATTGCGGAAAAAGGGGCCACATCGCAAAGGTATGCCAGCAGCATCATAAGCAAGTTCCAGCACAGGACGAGTGACCCAGGCAGAAGGGAGCATCCATCTCGAATATTTCATTATCGGAGCCGCTTGTCAGCCAAGTTTCCAGTACCGCACACTGCTTCTTCGCCGAGGTCTGGTTGCATGGCGTCCCAGTCAAGATGGAGGTGGATTCAGGTACATCCTATTCTATCTTGCCTCAGAAGGAGTTTCTGAGGATTCCCCCCACTTTGCGCCCTAAATTACGGGCGCTGAAGATGTCCCTCCGAGACATCTCAGGGTTGCTAAATCCTGGTCCTGGGGGTGGGGGATTTTGCAGTAAACTTCAAAAACATTTCAGCAAGGTTGCCCCTCATAGTGGTTAAACAAGGCACCAACTGCATACTGGGGATGCAGTGGTTTGAACCATTAGAGATTAGACTGTACAGCATCAATGCTGTCCAAGCAGACCCGGTGCAGGAAGTTTGTAATGCGCACCTGGCAGTCTTCAGAAAAGGACTTGGAACTTATGTGGGGGCCCCGGTTTCCTTCGACCTTGATCTGGCCATGCGGCCTATTCATCTCAAGCCTCACCATGTCCCCTTTGCATTAAAGGACAAAATTGAGGCTAAACTTGATAAACTTGTGAGTCAGGGGATACTGGTGCCAGTGGATTCCACAGAGTAGGAGACGCCCATAGTTACTGCAATCAAGTCTAACGGGGAGGTTAGAATTTGTGCAGATTATAAATGTACAATTAACAAGGCCACCAGGCCTAATACCTATCCGGTGCCAGTAGTAATCTGCTTGCTAGCAAATTTGCATGGGGGAAAATGCTTTGCTAAATTGGAGGATAGAGGGGTTAATGTAGAAATTCCACATAAAAAGGTCTTTTCAGCTGGAGATCACGTGTATTGTTGGAACTATGTGGCTGGAGGGCCAGCATGGGTTTCAGGTTTTGTGGTGGAACAAACAGAACCAGTGTCCTATCAGGTCAAAACGGGTAATGGTTTATTGTGTCGGCAACACGCTGACCAGTTCAGACATTGGGTAACAGAGTTTCAGGAGGTGCAAGGAGAAAACACTCATAGCAATTCCACGTTAGGGTCCTCCCCCATCTGTTCATCCCACGAGGGAGACAAGGACGGCGGCTCGGCATCCAGTTGTAATCCTCAGCTTTCTAAGCCAGCTGCATTTCCGCTGGAGGTCATCCGCAAGCCTAGAATGTGGTAATTTGCCTTTTGAGTTACAGGATCAGGGGGAGTTTAATGAGTGTTCCCCCACTCTTCCAAGTGAGAAGCAGGTTTTGATTTCTCTCCCGAGCCCCCCCCCATCCTCCTGTGTTCAAGTCTACCTCCACTCCAACCCAAGGGAGGCAATTTTGTGTTGAGTCGCCCCCTACTCAAAATGCTCAAAGGAGGGAATTTTCTTTGGATTTTTCCCCTTCTAATTCTGAGTTTAATTTAGAGCGATCCCCTGCTCTACCTTCATACAAACAGGGTTATGATTTAGTTTCTCCCCTCCCTGGTTCCTTTTCAAGATCAGCACAGTGCTCCCACAATGCTACTACCTCAGACCAAATCCCCAGTGCAGGAAACCATTCAAAGGAACCATGTACCCCTAGGTCTACCGATTTCAGTCAGTGTCAATGCAGCCCAAAAGAGTCTGTGGGTCCGCACAATGGCTAAGGGACTTCGTCCCATCCTAGGGGAGGAGGGATGTTGTGTATGTAACTGGATTTACATGTTTTAACAGTTTGTATTTAATTGTTGGGATTGGGTGATCCTCCATTTTGTGTTCTTCTTGAAACTAAGCTCTCGCGGGACTTGGGTTCCCGCCCTTTCTAACGAGAAGCGCGAAAGGCTTCACAGACTCTGTCACCCCACGATCATCCAACTGTTCTCCCAACCAATCCAGTTGCTTCCCACACGAATGTATCTTTCCTGTACAGTATATATAGGTGCTGCTGCGCCATTGCTCTCCATGTTCAGTTTCCAAAATAAAGTTGTGTTTGGTCCTGTTATGCTGACTGCTGCATATCTTTTGCTGAACATCAAAGGTACATTTATCCCATTCTGTTTCATAGTCCCTGTGTTAACTTTCCTTTTTAGAGCTGGAACAGATTTCTACTCACCACAATGCATAGCTGGTAATTCCTATCAGCCAGCTCATTTCTCTTTGGTTGCCTCTTTTAAAAATCTCTTCTGACCTCTAATAGGCCTCTCAGCCTTTCACAATCCTGCTGTGGGTGCTACCTAGTCTGGAAGTCTCTGTGGGACATGCTCCAGCCTGCTATAGTCAAATCTCATGCTCTAAGACTTTCCTAGGTCGAACTCACTTCAGGATGAATATGACCTGGGGAGGCCCTGAAGCACAAGAGATTTAAAGGGAAGATCAGTTTAAGATGTAGAGGAGAAAAAATTCGTGTCCAGGCAAGGTGTTATTGTTCCAAAACTCGTTTCTCCACTTTTGCTTAGCCCTTAGAGATAGCAGTAGCCCAAACTATATCCCCCCCCCCCCCGGTATTTAGCAGGTTATAGCACTTAAGTGCAGGGGGGGAAAGCTACTTCAGTCTGAATTGGTTTTTTTGCACTTACAATCATTAAAATATGATTAACAATATTTTCAAAATGAGCAAAAGCAGTGGACTTAGAAATGACTGGGAGACAGAAATTGCTAGTGTTGCTTTAAAAATGCAAAAGTAAGAACATATTATTGATTAATACGTCATATGTTTATATGCACCATACACGTATTTTTAAGATGCCCAGCTATAATTACTGAGAACAACCTACTTATCAAAGAGCAAGTGGTTGATTCACCATTGTTTGCCTGCAGTAAATTATCAGATATGTAGGCCTAATTCACAAATAGAAAAGGGATACTGTTCCACAACATTCAATTTCATTATATGAGCAAGCTGGCAATTAGAAGTGTGACTATTACCATGATATATTTGCTATTAACAAAACTGAGAAAGAACAAGTAACCAGGACTGTTTTATACATGGTTACTACATGTGTTTATATTTGTATAGTGTGTGTACATATCTTTAAAATGACAGTTAAAATTGCTGGGTAGTACATTATCCTTTTCTGTAAAGAAAGAAGTCTTATGCAGGCAGTACGACTCATACTATCCTGTCTCCTGCTTACATAATACAGTATGTAAAAATACATCTATCTTTATATTGCTGAGATTTTAAGTCCAGGAACAACCTTGCAGTAGGGACAGAGTGACCTTTGGTGGTGGTGGGGACAAATGGAATGAAATACACCTTCATTTTCTAGAAATATGCATGAAAGTAAAAATTTGACATCATGAAAGAACATAAGCAAATATATCTTTTTATTTGAAGATAAAAAAGAAGCAGAAACTAGATAGGAAAAGGAAAAAACCTGTGAAAAAAACAGATGATGCAGTTTTTACGAATAAGCAGCTTAATGTATCTTGGCACCCACAGTAAGCCTTGTAGGAGCTCGAAGTGCCTCAGGCAATCTGTGAGCAGAATAGCAATTTTATTACTTTGTCATTAAACCAATTTCACAGCAGTATTGTTTGTTAATGAGCAGCGGCAAACGAGCGAAGATGTCACACACTGGAATAGCAGTGAGATTTGTGACCCAAGCTCAGAGCACTAGGATGGAAAGACCACGGCTATAAAAAAGGAAATACTTTGGGATGAAATGCAAAGTCTATACAGCAGAGCTTGTGTTTATGAGCTACCATTTTGCTAAGAGCTGTGAGAGAAATAAAGGTCTGGAAATATGCAGTTAAAACAGGGCCTATAAAATTAAAACCAAATTAAAGCATAGCAGAGGATTACTGCACAGACTGTACTCTACAAAATATATCTTAAGTGATGAACTGAAATCTAAATCCATTTTGTTTGAGTATCATTGGTATTTATGAAATCAAGTTGAACAGAAAATCCCAAACAAAGGCATTCATTCCCATAGTCCTGTGAATTCTTCTTACTAATATGGATCTCTTTAGAAATTCAACTTTTCACGCTCATAATTCGGAACTCAGGTTCAATCTACAGGCTAAATTTATATTCATCTGTATGCTTATATGTGAATACTGGGTACATACATAATAACAACTCAGCTCTGCTGCTCAACAGGGAATCAAAATTACATAGGAAAGATAGATGGTGAGAGGCTGCACGTTGCATAATTTGATGGGGGACTTTTTCTTTCTTTTTCTTTTCCCCACTTTCGTTCTTTCCTTCCCTTTTCCTTTTTTTCCCTTCTCTGAGCCAGCATGCTGGTCTTACAAAGAGATTGGGAGGCAGCCTAGGGGGATACAAGAAACAGTGCCAAGCAGGCACATAACTGAATCCCTGCAAGGCATCTCAGAGGTGAGTTTGCTGCCTGAGCTGTCTTTCCATGTTTATACATAGCAAAAACTAGTTTAAGCAATGCAATAAGTGGATCAGCATAACTGACTAAGTAGGGGAAGGGGAGGGCAGGGGTGAAGGGAAGGAGGGAATTAGCCCACCATTTTGCTCCTTTGCACTATAGATAGACAAATAGTTTTGCTGTCTGGGCTTGCCACTGAACAACCTTGCTTCTTTCCTGTAATAAAACTCCACCCAATAAGTTTTCATTGTAATTAAGTTTGTTTAGCATAATTACCCTCCTAGAAAACACAGATGCATATCAAAATGCTTCCCATTATACTGTCATTTTTTATTTTATTTTTTGCTTCTCCTGCCAGCACACTCCACACCTTGGAATATCTAAGTATATCAAAGTATACATTTGGCACACATAAATAGATGTGAAAATGTGAAGGGATTAATTTAGTGCACTGCAGTGTACATATGTGGGAGGCCATGAAGAAGGAGAAGGGAGGGAAAGAACACAGCCAGACTGAACAGCGTAAGTCACTTCAGTTCATAAGAATGCTGATGTTTCCCACTAGTGATTAATAATCTTGAATGAGTGCTTTTATACCATGATAACTTGTCCATGTTTTCATCTATTCAAACTTAACTCTGCAAAGAGGGCACTGCAGGAAGTGTTTGTTGTTGAGCAATAGGCATTGCTCACAGTTCTGGGAGCTCAGCTTAAGTCTGTTTTCTGCCTGACAGGGCAAGACCCCTAGACAAATCACTGGCTGGGTCTGTGATAGTTGGCAGCCATTCAGTGCTGGTCCTCTGCCAGCAGCATTACTAGATAGCCAGACAAATCAATTCACTTTTACATTCTCACCATTATTTATAGCACACTGTATATCTGCCCTTGGTTATGAACAAATGATTAGCAAAGACAGTAGAGAAGAAAACGTAAGCATTTGTTGTGTAGAAGGCTTTCTACTGCTGATATTGCAAATTGTTTTAAGCAGATCATAGAGCCTTTAAAAGGCACAACTTTCCTCTCAGAAGAAAACTGAAGAGGATGCAAAGATGTTCAAAATGTGTAGCTGAATTCCTGTGTCTCCTTTCTCACACATATGCTCAAATAAGACATGAGAAAAGATATGTATGAAACACTTAAAGACTGCTAACACTGCATCACAAAAAATAAATATTGTCTGCTACTTGTTCTAATCCATGTGTCCTATACTAAAACAAGTACCGGTACACTGAATCCATATCTGAAGTCTGATTCTGCCTACGACTTCAGGATCTTAAGTTAATTACATGTATAGATGTGATTGTCCAGTTTATTAACACAGCTGCACCTACTCATCATTAGCCCAAAACAGACTCACTATGACCTAGCTGTACTATCCAATAAGATAGTTTCTCACTAGAGACAAGTGCATGGTCCATCTCGCCTTATATACCTATATCTGATGTCCACTGCTGGAACATGCATGCCACCAGGGGACATGATTCAGCTGAGGCAGCAGCAGGCTCAGTGGTAGCTGCAACTGTTATAATGTTTAATTTAATTTAATTGTTAAACGTGTATGCCGCCCCACTCGCAAAGTGACTCAGGGTGGCTAACAAAGAAACAAAATCACAATTACTGTACATGATATCACAAACATTTCAGAAACATAAACATAATTGCAATTACAAAAAATCAAATTATCGCAGTTCAGAAACACTTCAATAATGACTAGAATAATTAAACAATAAACTGGAATAATTAAACAATACAACAACACAGCGTACAGTAATTGCGGTGGCAGAGATTTTTTAGCCACCCGAGTCACCTAGCTGCAGTTTGTTCCCTCCAGAACCTTATAAAACTGAGTGTTGTGTTCTGGTGGGAACTTCTTCCTTTTCTTTTCACACATTTTTTGTGGGTGTCTTACTCCAGTTCCTTTTCACACATTTTTGTGGGTGTCTTACTTCAGTTCCTTTCTGTTTCTGCTCTATTAGAGCAGGGTCAATAACCTCTCAATTTCTCTCAAACAACTTCAAAGGCTGAGTTTTTCTTTTCTGCCTATTATTTCTTTTTTATGACTGTACATTTTTCTTCTCTTATACTCTTTCTTTCTCCTTTTTCAGTATTTTTATTTTTGTTGGTATTTTAATATGTATGAGGAACTATGTATTTCCAAATTCTACATAATCATCATGATCCCATGCCGTAAAGTCAATTTTGACAGAAGTTACTCTTTCCAGGCTGTTCTAGGTAGTGAATACTCAGAAGTAGTACAGACTGGCTTTTCTCCCAAAAGGCTCAGTGGAGAATTGAATTCCCATCCTCTGTAGCCATACACCTATAACACTGAGCTATTCAGCCAGGTTCACCAAATACATACATTCATGTTAAAATAACTTTTATGTAAAATAACTAACTCTTCTTATCGCTCACTAAAACTAAAATTTACAATAGGATTCCGGCTGTGACTTAATACAGAATACTGCAGTCAATTCTGTCTGTCTTTGTTCATAAAATATGATGTGGTAACTTATTATTTATTCAATTTATATGCCACCTATCTAGGAGAGTACTACTCTGGGTGGTTTATGATATAATAATATATGATATAATAATATACAAATGTAAATTTAAATTGACAGATTACATAATAATAGTGAAAAAAGAATAATCAACAACATAACCAAAAGTTCATGCCTTTCAAGACTCAAATAACTCAAGTATAGTCAGTAGTATTTATTCTGATCATCCCCAAATACCCTTTATGTTTCACTTGCAGTTCAACAGCCGAAACATCTGCAACTACATTCTGCACATCAACATTAGTAACTATCTATCTCAGAGACAATATGCAGTGTCAGATCAAAAAATGAAATGTGGACAAAGGCATATCTTGACTTTGCACTGGACTTCAAAGGCAATGAGAAGCAGAGAGATATTTTTCTGTTTCCTAAGTGGGTTGAAAGTAAACTAGTTTGATCTATCTATCTGTCTATCTATCTATCTATCTGTCTATCTATCTATCTGTCTGTCTATCTATCTATCTATCTATCTATCTATCTATCTATCTATCTATCTAGGCAGGCCTCTGTTTCCTTGAGCAAGGAATTTGTCTCTTGGAAGGTATTTTGTAGAATTGCACTAGTGTAAACTACAGTTGTGAGAAAGCAATTACAGTAATACCTCATACAAAGTCCGCTTCATACAACATCAAATTCATACAACATCGCCTAATTCCTTGAAAAAAGTTGTCTCATATAAAGTCACTGCGACTTTGTATGAGGCATTGGGGTTTTCCCCAGGTTGCATTATGCCTGGGCAGTATAAAAGGCAGGACACATGCGTGCATTGCTCTTGTGGGTTTTGCACAAGGCGAAGAGTGTTTAGAAGTGGTTTTGAGCACGATTTTTAGAAGCATTCCTGGGAATTTTGCAGCATTCTTCAGGTTCTTGGACAATCAGGGTTGTTTGACAGGTTTTTGTAATGTTTTTAGCCTTTAGACAATGATTTCTTAAAGTTCTGTCAGTTTCCTGTCTGTTTCCTTGACTTTGCCCTGAAGTCTGTGCTGTTACAGTACAATGTATCTCTATGGAAACGACGTTGTATGAGGCATTGCGGCAAGGATTTGGACGTTGTATGAGACATCACAGCTAGGATTTTGCATGCCTCATACAAAGTCCAAATCCGTATAAAGTCCAAACTTGTGGAACCAAGTTTGGACATTGTATGAGGTATCACTGTAACTATATACACTTCATATCCCAAAGTCTAATTGTTTACCTAATTTGATTTCTTTATTTTAAGCAAATGCATAAGAGAGATCAGCTTAATACACAAGTGCAATGGTACTGTCATAGTAACAGCAGGACATTTTTCTCTTTTATGCTTCTGTGGAGCTGATCAGGTCTTAAAAGTGCAAGAAGGAAAGATTTCTCCCCTCCCATTTCTATTGCCAAAAGCAACTTCTACATTGGTTCAAGTGTGAAAAACATTATGATCAAAAGAGAACCCAGTCAGATACCATTCTGAACCCAGTATCAAATCACAGGCATTTTAGAAGTTAACATCAGAATAGAAGTAACAATGCTACTGTAGTATTCTGTATCACAATGTAACCAGATTCTAGATCATAATTACTATTGTATAAAATAGTCCTTGCTACAACATTCTGTGATCCTTTGAGCAGAATTTTACTCACAGAAACTCTTGCTTACAGAAGTGTAAGGATAGTGCAAGCGCGGCGCCAAAATGGCCGCCGCGCCCTTTGCGGGGGCCCCCCATAGGACAAAGGCATCCGGGTAGTTAGGGGCGTGGCCAGCTCCCTTATAAAAGGGGTGGCCATGAGGCAGCCGAGCTGCCATTTTCCGAAGCGACGGAGCGGAGAAATTTTTCCCCTCTTGTCTCCGTCGCTCTTACCTTGCCAGGGAAGCCTTTTTGGCGGCGAATTTTCCTTTTTGGCTTCCCTTAGATTTCCTTGCGATGCCTGCGAAGAAGAGGGCGGCCGCGAGCGCGGCTCGCGCTGTTAGGAGGCGCAATCCGGGTCGGAGGACCGCGGTTGCGCCTCCCCAGCAGCCGCCTTTGCTGGTACCCGCCGGGACCGGTGGAATGGGGTCTATTCCCCCTTGCCCGGAGGCGGGGGACCCGAGCATGGGTCAAGTGAGGGCTGTGGCCCGCAGCCCGCAAGCGGTGGACGCCGCTCCTGGTGCTTCCCATCCTGTTGGGTCTCCAGCGGCGGGGGCGCAGCTCACCCCGGGGCCTTCTAGCCTTAGGGGTGGTGTGGCCCCTTGCCCTGGCAGGTACCTACATCGGCCCTACCGGGCCTCGGCGTGGGGCGATGGCCCTATTAGGGTCCCGGGGTACAGGGACCTGTACCTGTGCCTGTAGCAGGAGGGCCGGCCGGCCCTTGGCCCCATGTCAGCGTGGAGGTCTTACTGGCCCGTGTTGCGGCCCTTGAGGCGTCCTTGGCTCGGGCCAGCCATGCTGGGGCCCCCTTTGGGGTTCATTTCGACGCGTCGTCTGCTGGGCAGCGGCAGGCGACGGGACGGGTTGAGCTGCTTGAGGCGTGGCACAACCTCGGCCACTGCCTCGCAGCTCCCCAACCAACAGGCTGGTGCGGGTCAGCCCCCAGTGACGAGCTCTACGGCGGTCGTGAGCTCCGACGCCCCCAGTGGGCCGGAACCCCCGGTGGGGGCGGCCGCGGGGGTGCAGCACGTGAGTATGCGGTCCAAACTAGTGCACCTACACACGTGGCCACGTTTGGGGGGGGCTTTCCAATGGCTTTGGCCTCGCGTGGGTGGTGCGGCGGTGCACCCGCTGACGCCCCACCCGGCGATGACAACTACCACCCGGGGCCCCATGGTGGGGGGTGTTCCCTACCCCGAGGGGAATGTTTTGGGTGGCCGGGTTGGTCCAAGCCCCTATTCCTTACCGCTGAGTGACCACTTGGCACAGGCCAACAGAGAGTAAATTTGGCGGGGGGAGTACGTGGATATCTTCTCACTCCTAAACAGAGGGCCCACCAAGGAGGAGAGGGAGGGGCAGAATGAGAAGGATAGTGGCAGGCACGTCGTCGCAAGCCACCAAGTATGTGGGCCAAATGGTTGCCGGCCTGCATCATATGCATGGCGGTGTACCTTAGGGCCCGGCCGGATTTGCAATTCCGATGGTCCAGTATTTGGACAACGTCTACCGGGCGATGGTTTACTTTCCGGGCCCATCGTGGTTGGCTCGTGACGTGGAATGCCGTAGGCGGATTTCCCCGCACCCCGAGATTAGGGTCCAGCAGGCGGCCCCAGCACAGGTCACCGGCCATGGGGCGGGGCGGGGGGTTCCAGCCCGCCTTCGGTGCTGGAATTTCTTGTCCAATGGCTCCTGCAATGGGAAGAATGGCAAATACAGACAGGAGTGTCCCACCTGTGTTGGCCCCCATGCGGCCTCTGCCTGTCCCAGGCCTAGAGGGATGCGGGGCAGAGGGTGGGGCAGACAGGGGGCTGGCAAGACCGCCGCAGATGGATCTAGTCCACCGAAGGCCTCCCTTCCCAATTAAGGTGGGCATGTTGGAGCGTTGGCTCACATTGTACCCGAAAGGAGAGGATGCGGGTTATCTCCTTCAGGGTTTTAGGCAGGGGTTCCGGATCCCTTTCATGGGTAACAGGTCCCCTCAGGATGCTCCCGATCTTTTACCCCTTGGGGGGAGGGAGGAGGGGGCTGCTGCCAGCTTTGACAAGAGGGTCTATGCGGGCAGGGTCGTTGGCCCTGTCCCTGCACCCCCGTCCCGGGGAGCATATTATTTCAATGATGCCATGCCTTTTGGCTATTCCATTGGGGCTCGGTATTCGGGCGTTTCACCACTTTCCTAGAGTGGGCCTTTGTCCACAGGTCAGGGTCCCGGTCTGTAGCCCATTCCCTGGATGGTTTTATTCGGGGCTGAACGGGGCTGGGACACGTACACACGTCTCCTCAACACATTTCAGACGCTAATGGAGGAACTTGGTGTCCCTTTAGCGCCCGAAAAGACCGAGGGCCCATCTCCACAGCTAGTATTCCTGGGGTGGAGAGTGACACGGTAGCGCAGGATTCTAGGTCGCAGCGGGATAAGGTGTCAAGGCTAGTGGCCCTTATCTCGTACTTGCTGGCCAAGCACATGGCATCACTGAGGGAACTTCTGGTGCTACATGGTCACCCCAATTTCGCTGGCAGGGTCGTCGCACCGGGCAGGGCATTTGCTCCGCGCTGGTGCGACGCCAGGGCACGATTATCCAGGCCCCACCATAGGCTTAGATTTACCCGGGGTATCAGGGCAGACGTGCTTGTCTGGCCATAGATCCAGAGGTAGTTCAACGGGGTGTCATTTTGGGGTCTGATCTCCTGGCTCCCCCTTGCTTTCAGATGCAGTCCGATGCCTCAGGATTCCTGGGTTATGGGATGTACTTCAATTGGAAGTGAGCCTATGGTGGGTGGCCACCATCCTGGGCAGGCAAGGGTCGCCTGCATGGTCTCACGTATCTGGATTGTTTCCCTATCCTGGGTGCTTTGATGCTATGGGGCAAAGAGTGGGCCAACTCGGTTGTGCAATTTTGGCGTGACAATGCGGCTCTTGCCCGCATCGCCAATGCATAGATTTCCAAATCGCCCGGGGTTATTGACCTAGTGCGCGAGTTTGTGTTATGCAGCCTGTGCCTCAACGTTCTCTTCAGAGCCAGGCATGTCCCAAGGGTTGATAATGATATTGCTGCTGCTTTGTCCCGCCCGCAGATCTCCCGGTTCCATGCCTCGGCCCCGGATGCGGAGGACTTTCCCTCGCCACTCCCGGACGAGAGATGGAACGTTGGCAAGGAGAAGTGACCCGGGCGATTGGCCTGTCACTAGCGCCATGCATGAGTAAGGCGTATCACCACGCATTTAGTTCCTTCAGAGCATTATGTACCCAATTTGACTGCCAGGAACCTGGCCGATCCCAGTAGCCCATGTTCTGCGGTTCATGGTTTACCTGTATGCCCAGGGACTTGCACCACGCACCATAGCATCTCAGCTGTCAGGGTTGGCTTTTATGGCCAAAGTGGGAGGTCGTGTCGACAGCACCAATGACTTCCGTGTGGGACATGTTTGGGAAGGGTGGGTGTGCGTGCGCAGGCGTTTCCCGGGTGACCGCCACCCGATTTACCCAGGGGTTTTTACCCAATTGGCCCGGGGCTGGCCTGGCCTCTGTTTGGATAGATGAGGCAGCCCATTTCATGCGGCTACTACGGTGGCCTTTTTGGAGGCGCTCCGCATCAGCGAGCTTGAGATGCTGAATAAGGCGGATGCAAGATTTTCCCAGGGTTTTTACCCAATTGGCCCGGGGCTGGCCTGGCCTCAGTTTTGATAAATGAGGCAGCCCACTTCATGCGGCTACAACGGTGGCCTTTTTGGAGCGCTCCGCATCAGCGAGCTTGAGATGCTGAGTAAGGCGGTTGCAAGATTTTCCCAGGGTTTTTACCCAATTGGCCCGGGGCTGGCCTGGCCTCTGTTTGGATAAATGAGGCAGCCCACTTCATGCGGCTACAATGGTGGCCTTTTTGGAGCGCTCCGCATCAGCGAGCTTGAGATGCTGTATAAGGCGGATGCAAGTCGTAGGGCACTGGAACTCGGAGATGTCTGTGTGGATAATATTGGGCTCAGTTGGGGATACGCTCCTCTAAAACGAATCAGCACGGCGTAGGCAGTGGAATAGACTGCTACGATGTTCCTCGACAGACATCTGTCCGGTTGGTGCCCTACAGGATTTCCGTGCACTGTGGCACGCACCATGGCACGTTTTTTGCTGTCACCAAGGTGGGTCTTCTATTCCTAAATCCCAATTTGGAGGGTGGTGGGAAGGCACTAGACAGTGTTGGCCTCTCAGGGGCTCGTTGCGGTGCCCGTCCGCTTTGCATAGGGGCGGCTTCTGCTGCAGTTGTTTTTTGGGTACTACAGGGCTGAAATACGCCGCATGGGAGGGTCGGGATCACAATGTTTTCAGTTTTGTCTTCGCCCTCCTCAACTGTGAGTACCAGTTTTAGTCACTGCACTGTTTCTCCCCCCCCTTCCCTTTTTTACTTGACAGACCCTGGGTGTCGTTTTACACCGGTGACAGTATGCCTGGTGGGCCGTAGCCAGGTGCACGGGGCAGCGCGTTACGCTGCATGGGGCAGCGCGTTACGCTGCGGCGACAGAGTGGGTACCCGACTGGGACAGGGTGCATCCGCACGTCGGACACGATACCGCGGTACGCTTACGGGGGGGCGTTCGGCCTCGGGGCTCTTGCCTGAGCCGACGCTCCGTGAACGGGGCTATTGCCCGGTTCCCTTGACAAGGGCGGGGGATGCGTCATTAGCCTACCCGCCATCAGTCTGCAAATTTACGAGCTTTACTCAGGGGATGGGGCCCATCTGTCGCAGGGAGGTATGGACCTCTGGATTTCTGGACTGGCGAGCAGGCCTGTCGACCGAGCTGACGGTCTTGGGGGGGGGCGGTGAGCCTTTGCAAGCCTCCCCGTGTGGCGGGTATCACTGGTAAGGTAAACATTATGACCCACAGGTATCCGGCAGGTTCGCAATTGACTGGACAACAATAGACAGGCATAAGTTGGTTAAACGTTGTCCGGTCAACGACGAACTAGGCGACGGGGTGATGGCGATAGCTAGCCAGCATGCATCACCCCGTGATTCCACGGATACGCGTCAGAGGGTGGGGTCATTAGTTAGATATGGACTACGGTCAACAATTTGTTTGTTGTAAACAAACAAATTGATACAAATCGATACATTGTAACCAATTGCCGTTGGCAATTTTGGGGTGGTACCTTACCAGTGTTACTTCGGCCTGCTTGCCTTAAGAATTATGATTGGTCGTTTTACCAATAGAAATTTATAATTCGGACTAGGGCATGAATCAATAAATGTGGCCCGATGCTGTTATCCACTTTTACCGGTGTCTGAGTCCTTTATTGGGGGGTGCGCCTGCAATTATTAATTTCACCTTGCAGCTCCTTATGCCCAGAGAAAACCTCCTCCCCAAAGTTGAGAATTTATTCAGAACAGCATGTAACATGATGTTGGATGCTGCAGGTGGAAGGAAATCGGCAAGACCCCCAAGAGCAGAAGCCTCTGCTTGATCACCCACTTTGTGGGAAAGCTGTTTTAAATCCAAGCCCATGCCTGTAATGTTTTTGATTCAAATCTTCTGGAAATTCTGTGTTCCATTTGATGTGCTTTGAAGGGATTCACTGTTCTTACTGTTAACAAACATCCACTTCTTAGACATAATGAATTTGCAGCCTTTCTCCAGCCAAAAGCATCTTATTGATTGATATAGGATAAATAAGGTAAATTATATTCTTATTATTATGGCAGTTGAGTTTTCATTGTGTTATTTTTGCAATTCCCATCCTTAGAGTTTTTAACCTAAATATTTTTTGATATTCATTCATTTATTTAAATGAATAGTATCATGGTACTTTCAAAGCAGTTTGCAAACTGTATTCTTCCTGCTGATACTTTCCTCCTGTAATATGCATTTCATTCTCTCTCCTATTTTGCTTCTGATTCCTGCAACAGTTAGTTTTCATTTGCCTATGGGAAGTACTTCTGTGTTTTTCCTAGTATTTCTTCAAGCCTTTTGAAAGTCTCCCAGGCAAGCTCACCACACTTTTGGGCATGGATAGTACTGTTTCAGCTACATAGGGTGAAGCACTAATCTCTGAACATCAAAAAGAGAAGGAACTAGTATCGTGTTTATAAAATTCAGTGGAATTATTTGTCCTTTTCTTTAGCTTTTTTAGAATTGTGTAATCTGTTAAAGGTTCTTCAAAATCATTATTAACTTCCATTTCTGCATATCTGCTTTAGTCATTGCTACAGCAATATTGTTGTAATACCCAATTTAAGCTTCACATTTTAAAAATATAAACAGATTGCATATCCATTAAAGTGTTGTGTTTAGTTGTTTATTAGTGAGGAGGTATCACATAGTGCCGAAATCTTCTTATTTAACTATGCCTGTGTAACTTGAAATTGCACAAGCAATTGCAAACTTTGCACCAAGGCAGAATTCATATTCAGGAAGCAGAAATACATGTTCAGTCACACAAACAGTTGTGCAATTATTTCCACAAATAGTTATCCAAAACAAGAGGTTCGACTGGTCATAATTCCTTGCACATTTCTGGAAGCAGAACATTATTCTATGGCAGCATTTCCCAAACTTATTCTATTGTGGAACACTTTACAAATCCTAACATTTTAACGGAACACTTAGGTTTTTGTAATAGAAAGATAGGTTTGGATTTTTCAGTTTTAATAGCAAATAACGTTGCTGTGAAGCCAGCCGCTACTGATATGTAAATTTTTTTGAAACAAATTTCTCTTTCTATGGAACTCCAGAGTTCCATGGAATACAATTTGGGAAACACTATTCTATGACAAGTACAATAGGATTTTAGCTAGTTTATCCTTAGCATAAATGGATTGGTACATTCTTTGTATAGTACCCAGAGAACCAGTATTAATTAACTCCCAGAAATAGCAGAAGTGTAAATCATTGGTACAGAACTCATACTTTAATTTTTCTATTAATACAAATTCTGCTAAACTACAGCACTAGATACAGCATCCATAAATATCACACTTTCAAAGAAAACAAACCTTGCCCAATCCCCAGTGCAATAATGGTGGGGTAGAAAGCCCCACTGGCATAGTTACATGGGATTTGTGCAGAGAGGCAGAGAGGAGACAAGTCAGTGTAGCAGCAGTTATGGTGCTGGCTCATGGGGAGGAGCTGTGTTTGTCTGCCCACCAATTATGGCTTGATACCTATTCAGCATTTCAACTAGCCAATTATGTATCCAGGCCAAGAACTGTTTCTACAGCGAGGTCATAATGTGAGCTTGGTAAATATAAAATATTGCACAACTAGAAATTTGCACAACCCTTGCATAGAGATATGGGATTGGATTCATGACCTTATAATTACTTTCTCTCAAATTTTGGAGTCTAAAATCCATGGATCTCAGCCAAGATTAAAGAAAGGTGTGCAGATGGGAGGAGGAAAATGGTGGTGTGGAAACCAGGAGACACAATAGAATTTGCTCTTCTCATCAAAAGAGAGAGAGAGAGAAAGAAAGAGAGACAACATCTGAAGGTACAGTTTTATGACACTACTGTAGCTGTAAACCTCCCTCCACCCATTTTTATGTAGTTTCATTTGGCAAAATGATGCATGTGCTATATGTTTACCAGAATACTTAGTCTGTTTACAACTTTTGTTTTTAGCTGCCCCACCCAAGCCATGAGTCAGTGAGGCAGGTGTAGACTTTGAAGAGACATACTTCATTCAATATATAGGATCAAAAGATGGTAACAGTTATTGTTGCTTGAAGTAGCAGCAGAGTTCCTAAGACATGGGCTGTAGGACCTTGGATGAATCAAAAGCTGCCAGTTTACTCTGGTGATAGTCCATCCTCTTTACTTGTAGAGGTTCTGAAGACCCAGTAGAGCCCCCACTGCCTGGAACAAGGAATAATTTCTTAATGGACTGGTTCTTGTATCTAGAGCTTTGTTTTCTGTTGTTTGGTGAGCTCTGAGCATATTCTTAAAAATCTTTTATTAATTGAGTTCTGTAAGCCTCTGGAACACTTGATGAGGTGGCTCCTTCATGAAGATATGATTGGCAACTCAGATGTCAAAACATACGACTTTCTGGACCCAGTCACACCATTTTTCTCCACCCAGCTGCACAACCTTCTTTATTCTGAGGTGGAATACTGATTCATCTGCATTATGATAATTTCTCACAGGCTCCTTGTTGGTAGCAAGACTTGGACATGGAATTTTCTCTTTGTTAGGGTCTATAATATATTCACCTCATTACATGGTACCACATTAGAGATGATGGTAGTTTAATGTTAGATAATGATTTAATGTTGCCAAAATTATACCTGTATACAGTGGAACCTCATAACAATCGTCCCGTATAGCAATGAAATCGCAAAACAATTAGGTTTTGGGGGGGAAATGGCATCCCACATAACAATTTTCCCTATGGAAAAAATTGCACAGTAATTTTTCAATGGGAAAAATCACTTATCGGGAAAAAAACATTGTACGATGCATCCCATAGGGAAAATCGCTATACGATGCATTCATAATATTTATTTATTTATTTATTTATTTATATTCAAATTTATATAGCCGCCCAATTCATATAGCAATTGTTTCGTACAACAACGAGCCCCGTGGAATGGGTTAAAATCATTGTATGAGGTACCACTGTACTTTTAATACCATTGATTGTAGTGGGAAATGATTGACGTAACATTCTTATTTTTTAATGTCAGTGGTATTAAAAAATTCTTTGCATGGTTGGACTATGTCCATTTTTAGCAGGTTTTAATTATCCAAGTGTGAGGAACTTGTTTCAATTTAGTTACCAAGAACCTTTGATGAAGTGTCTAGTTTCAAGGTTGATAACTAATTTACATGTCATTGCTTTCTAAAGTTTTGAAATAACTGAGATTTTTTCTGTAATAATATGAACATGTCAACTTTCAAAATATCTACATATAGATGGGAAACAGAACATTCTTATGCTTTCTCTTGCTGTGTTTTCCCACTAATTTTTAGAAATCTGTATTGGCTGATATACATAAAATCAGAAGCAAATCTAGGAGAAAACAAACTGGAATTTCAACATACTTTGCTATCAATGAAAAGGCAAGCATTGTTACAAGCATTGTTCTCTTCCTTTTTCTTGCAGACATTTGAGCTTAGAAGCAATGACAAAAGCTTTATGCAGCGCTAGGTAAATCTCTCTTCATAGTCCACAGGGGGGGGGGGGGGGGCACATTATTGCAAACAGTCTAAAATAGAGATAATGGAGGCAAACATATTCTGCTCAATGTATATATTATTTGTGTATAAAATGTGGTTACTTACTATTGAACAGGAGGTAAGGGTGCCAGTTTTTCCCCCTGTGTCTTCAGTTAGTTTTTCCAGAACACTTCCTATTTTTATTTATTGTTAAAAAAAATGCAGGGAATGCATGAGGAAGGCTATACCTTTTGTTGTTGTTCAGTCACAGTCGATTCCGACTCTTCGTAACCCCATGGACTACCGCATGCCAGGCACCCCTATCCTCCACCATGCTCCTCAACCCGCCCAGCTTTGTGTCCTTTGCGTCAACAATCCATCTAGCCATCTTATTCTCTGCCGCCCCCTTCTTCTTTTGCCCTCGACCTTTCCCAGCATCAAGGCTTTCTCAAATGAATCATCTCTTTTCATTGGATATCCAAAGTACTTTAATTTCATCTTCAATATTTGACCTTCCAAGGAGCAGTCACGTTTGATTTCTTTTAAGGTCGACATATTTGTTCTCTTTGTTGTCCAGAGTTCTTTAAAAATTCTCTTCCTGCACCAAATTTCAAAGGTGTCTGTTCTTTTGCACTCAGCCTTCCTTATGGTCCAGTGATACATTTATTGGATTACTAAAAAATGTTGAAAGCTTTCAAGAACAAGTCTCTTCTTCAGGCAGGCATAAGATTATTAATAAAAGTTCATAGCACGTTGTTGTGGTGCTAGGAAGAGATGCATGTTGGACTGTCAGCAGAAAATTTAATGGCGTTTTGAAATCTGCCTCCACAGGAAGCTGGTTGTAGTTACTTTCCCAGTCAAATAAGGCTTTTTAAAATTCCTAGATCAAATATAATTTCTCCTGCATTTTTTCATGGAAACTTCTTACACTTCCAGTGAAGTAAACTATGAACTATAAAGAAACTAACTATAGTAAGGGTTGAGAACCTGTGCCCCTCTGGCTGTAGCTGTACTACAGCTACCCACAATCCTTGTGTCAGGTCAGAGATTCTGACACTTGATCATTACCCCAATAGAACTTTATACACCTGGGGGTGGGGGGGGGAGAGAAGTCCATGTTCATCACAGCTGGCTTTTATCCCAAGAAAGTTTTAAATCCAAAATGAAACCAGTCAGTTATTTCCAGTCATCTCCAAATTCATCTAAATACCAAGATGTAAGTCCTTTCATCGTTGCATTAATTCCAGGTAACATATCTTATCTATTTCTACAAGCTTTATTTTTTACATTGCTTCAATTTTCCATATGAACAAAAATACTTCTAAGTTGTAAAATATTGAAAACCCTTAACATCGTCTTATACCTGTGGCAAACTGTACATTTAAAAAGTACATAAAGATATAGTACTAAGAATATTTAACTTGTATTCTAAATATGCAGAGCCTAACAAGACAGAAATAAATCAGAGAATGCATTTCTAAAATATTTAACTTCTTAAAAGTAAAAATATAAGAACTAAAATACATTTTTTGCCTGTTAGAATATTATAATCACACACACAAAATTATTCTAATTGCTCACCCAGACATGCCAGCATGGATCTATGTAGCAAAATCCATGTCTCCCTCCTCTGCTGCTGTTCTGCTGCATGATGATAACAATATATGTTGTTGTGATGATGATGTGGTGACATTAGTGTCCCTGTTATCTTCTCTGGCTGTTATTTATACCCTTATCTGTCTTCCAAGCAGTAAACAATTCTCATCTCTAGGACCTGCAAATTGCAGCATCTTAGAGCTGAAATGTCACCCCCCAAATAATAATAATAATAATAATAATAATAATAATAATAATAATAATAATAATAATAGGAACCTCTCTTGAATCAGCACTTTTGTGTACTCCAAGGTTTTGAAAAGTGATATGTGGCAACATGCTTTCATAACGAAAACGTCATTTGTTTTGGTTTATCACTCTGTATAGTTTAGAGTAATAAGAATCTGTAATAATTGACCCATGTTACTTCAGGGGATTGTATAACCAGCAAACTTTACAATATTATAATTACCATATGAATACATGTTTGCTAATGTATTCATATTTACACATTGCAAGATAAGATGCATTCAACTGTCAAAATATTTTGGTTCTGTAACCTTACTTATTTGAAGACCTTGATAACTCATACAGTAAACTATTTAAGCCATTTCATTTTAAAAGCACTTTCATTTTTAAGGCTACTTTGTATATAACCCCCTTAATTATTTTCTTTACATGCAACATATTATGCTTTGTCATCTGATTATAGTTATGTTTTCATGGACTGGTGAGTTCAGTAATATCTGAAGGCATAAATTCACCCCCTTGGAACTTCAGAAAGCTGTTCACTATTCTGTTTTGTAAGATATCACACTGCAAGAAATTTAGTTTAAAATGTTATGTTTGTAGCAAAAAAATGTTCTACAGATTTCTGTGAAAGTTGACACTATTTTCATGCCCAAATAATGTTAATTTACAGACAAATATATTTACCATTTTACAGAAGAGACAAAAAGAGAAATGATAGCAGAGAAGAAGGAAATTTTTGAGATGGGATAATATCTGGAGTGAATGTCTGCAATGTGTCTGAGAATTACAGAGGGAGTTAGGGTTAGTCATAACATTATCTTTCTACCATGAATTCTTAAATGTAGTATGAGCGCTATTGTTCAGGAAACTCATGTTTGAACTCTTATAACGAAAATAATTTTAAGCAGAGTGAAGTGAGGATGCTTTGATTATGGCTTTAAATACAATTTTATGATTTCCAGAAGTATATGCCCTCATCATGGCTGTGCCAGTACGAATATGTCTGCAGGTAACTTGTGATGACTAATATGCAAATTGCTTCGCATGTATCGACTTCTTAATGGTTTGCAAATACTTCTTGGACAGCAGGCTGTTGGGTAACTAAACCCCTGGAGACTGCATAATCTTGCCTCCAGTAACTAGCCCCAAGGCAGATACAAAGTCTGCCAAAATCTGTACCAGTATACTGTATAGTACTTTTGTTTTTGTAGCATTCTTCCCTGTGGTAAAGGCACCAAATCTATAATGTTTAATGGCATCCACATACAAAAATAGTACCTATTTCTTTGCATTTACTAAATGTTGTTAAAACATCACCTAACTAAACACTGAAAGCAAGACGGTTGATCATAGTAAAAAAACTGTTTCTTAGCATATGTTAATGTACATTTCTCATATAGTATATGGCACAGAATAAAAATGTGTAAAATATCATAAAATATGTTAAGTGTAAAAGCATAAAAATAACATAAAAGGCATAAAGTTTCCATTTCCTTTTCTTGAAAATATAAAATGCTATGTTGCATCACTTTATGTTTTCAAAAACATTCTCACTTTTCTGCAAAGTCATATTGAGTAACAGTCTGCTGATCACAATTATTGAGGCAGCTTCTGGAAAGAAGGGCCAGTTCTTATATAGCTTAGCCACTCAGGGTCTCCAGGTGGAGCCTATAATAATAATCTCATGCCAGAGATTACTCTGGATTGAAACGATTTTTAGGGGATGCCCAAATGAGGCTCCTTTCATGTCCCCAAGTGCAGCTCTCATGTATCAAAACCTCACCATTCAGTTTTTACCTCATGAAAGTCAAAAACCTTCCCCAAAGTTCTCAGGTGGGGCTCAGCAATAGCAGCAGGCTGAGGGCTCCAACCCTGAAGGACTTAGAGGAGCAGCTGCAAGTCCTGACGTGTAATTATGCAAGTAACCTTTGTTTATGTGCCCTACATGGTTATGAAATATCTGTTTCCTTGCCACTGCTATCAACGTTTGTAAATTAAGAAACCTTATACATATAGTTAACTTTATACTATTTCTGAAATCAGAGAGTCCCATAATAGGGATGGCAAAATGTTCCTGGAGACGAGTTTAGTTCTGAGCAACCTTTTGTGTAGTCCTTATGCCCCAAACAGTGGGTGAGCCAAAGAACCGGCCAAACGGTGTCAGAACCACAAGAGAAATAAAACCGTTTGAGGCAAAGAAGTTATAAATTTATTGTGGCTATCCAAAGATGCTCTTCCTTTTTAATGACAAAAATAAACAATGATTCTTCTCAATTCAATGTTCTTATTCTGTAAATAAAATATCCTTTCTCAAAAATAATGTTTCACAATGTTTAAAAGAGACCTGAAACTCGATCCGGTATTCGGTCTTTCGTAAATATCTTCTTCAGAAGTTATGTTCTTTACTATGACAAAACATACAATAGTGAATATATATGTATATTCACACATACTATACAGATTCATAATGCATTATCTTAACCTGTTACAAAATACAAGTTGCATGGCTTACCATTCTGCATCGTAAACGGCCTCTACTGCTTGCTCTATAGTGTCTATTGACGTTAAAATGGTTTGCATACTATCCCTACTTATTCTTTCCAAAGATCCCCCACGTGATTCTAATGTCGAGCGCTAATAATTATATGGATCCAAGCTTACTGAAAGAGCAAAAACTCAGTATGTTCCCTCTAAAACGGCTACTCATAAGCAGCAACCCAAATCCATTTCACTGTTAAGACCCATAGGTGCCAAGGTCCGAAGCCTATGTATATAAAAAGCTTCCCGCTGTTTTAATCTTTTCTCTACATTGATCCTGCTGAACCTGTCAGAACATACCATCTTATGAAATCTCAACTGATCTGCTTTGTGATTCTTTTCCACCTAATGTTCTATAAGAGGAGCTGTTAGAACACGGTTCCGAATTTGGGATTTATGTTCAGATATCCGCTGCTTGATAGCCCGTGATGTCATCCTGACATAGATAAGTTTGCACGGGCAGAATATTAAATACACACATCCAAATGTGTCACAGTAATAGAAACCTTGTATTTCATGGTGAAATCTGACTCTAGAAATATTAACAACCTTGGTTTCTATAACATGTTTGCAGCAGCTGCGTTGCGAGCACTTAAACTGTCCTTTCGCTAGCTGCCTCTCATGCTGCTTAATTAAACAATCACTCCTAGATACATAATTGCCCAATGTTTTAGTCCGTCTGAACCTAATAAGTGGACGCATGTCACAGTTAGGCAAATCTGCTACCAAATGCCAATGCCTATATATTGATCTTTTAATCTTATGCGCGAGAGGTGAATACTCAAAAGAGCAACAAATGTTGTTGTCATTATTTCTTTCTTGTCTCTCGAAAAAAGATGTTCTCGATCTAGATGCAACCTTTGACAAAGCTCCCTGAAGGACGTCATGAGGATACCCCTTAGATTTGACTGTGCAACTGAACAACAAATGATAACACAATTCCACTTGTTAAACATAGCATAAACTAAATAGCATATAATTAGTAGAGGGGTAAAGCTAAAATGAAACCAAATTCTTGGGAGTGTCAGCAATATATCTACAGCACAGTTCTTTCCACAGTAATACAATTTTACTAATCCAAAGAGTAGTTGTGTTAGCATTACTCATGTTGGAGGGAAAGAAAAGGACATAATATTAAGCACCTTAAAGACAGGTTTGTATCTATGTGAATGAAAGTCCATTTTTCAGACACATGGGCAAGGAAATGGATTTTATCCACAAAAAGTCTGATGGATACAACTCTGATAGTCTATAAGGTACCACAATATTTTATCCTTCCCAACCCCACTTTTTTAAAAAAGATAGTCTACTATATCTGTCATTGTATCTGTACTTGGAGGGAGAAATAGTAAAGTCTTTAATGGGTTTAGTCCTTGGTTGCAAGAGGGAGATTTTCCTTGCTAAATAGGGAATCAAATTGTAGAGCTGACCACATATGATTGCTTGGGGTAGTACAAAAAGGATACATTAACGTGCCTAAGTTATGAATAAGACAAGAAGGCTTGATCAATTTTCTGAATTTCCTTTTATTTTATTTAGACCAAAAGTTTTTGTTTGTCCTTTGGGAATTAGCTGGTGGTTTCACAGGCTTGACCGTGCTTAGCTTCCAAAAAGTGATGAGACCAGGTTTGCTCAGGGTAGTACAGTGAAAAGTGTTACCTCTTTTAATAAAAAAGGCACCATTTGTATAGGGTTTCTATAAACAGCATTTTTCTGCATTCTGCTTGCTGTACAAAATATAGATAACTTTCCTCTCAATAGTACCTTCCTATCACTCCAGTTTTCTTTTCCTCTGTCAGTCATAAGACTAGAAGGTGTGAAGTGGTTGTGAGATAAACACAGGGACCTCATGCATTTGCTGATATCAAAAGACACATTCCCTTCCCATAATATCCATGCAATGTTTGGTATTTTTAGGGTGTTGTTCACACCATGGCAATTACATTTTATACCTCTATATGCCATGAATACACACTTTTCTCAAACAGCAGTAACTCATCAACCGTTTTTTCATAGTTCACTATTTTTGTGGAAAATATATATTATTTCCAAAGAACCTTGATATGACTAGATTTCTTAGCAATAGTGCAGGATTGTACGGCGGACCCAAGCCCAGGGTTGGAGTTAGGCTTGCAACCAGACCTCATAAAACTTATATAATGCATCAAAATCAATGAATGAAAAACAGCGAGTACAAAAATTGCCATCACACATGGTGACTGATTTGCTGGCCAACATGCCATTTATAAGGATACTACATCAGGAGTTCTCAACCTTTTTAAGCCAGGTGCCGGGTCATGCTCCCTCAAACAGCTTCGGGGGCTGGACAGCCATTTTGCCATTCCTCCACCATATGGCATTTCTAGGTGTGGTGGAAGCGGTGGGGAGCCACATGAAATGGCGCTGTGGGCCATGGGCTGCAGGTTGAGAATCCCTGCACTAGATTAAAGCCAAAAGGAAGTCCAGTGTCTGATGTGGCAATCAATACTGAGTGCAAAGTTAACCACAAAAATTGGGAGAAGGAATATACAAACACCTCATAAATGTGGCAAACTAGTTCAGTTACTACCTGAATTTGACAGCTACTGCCTTGATATATTAGGTATAATTGAAAAGAGATGGAAGGGAAATGGTAAAATCATTAGTGAGAGAAAGACCATAATCTATTCAGACCACAGTGAACACCACCAACATAAAGCTAACATTATTATGAGTAAGGAGGCTGCCAAGGTCCTGATAGGATGGAAACCAATCAACAGATCCAAAGTCATGACATAAAGATATTTATTGGAGGCTTAAACACACAAATCAATAACAATAGAGAAGGAATAGAATGCACAATTTGCCCATGTGGATCTGCAACCCACACAAGTGAAAATGGAGATTGGCTAATACTTTTATGTAGCTTAAATGAGCTGTGCATAGGAAATACATACTTTGAACACAAAGAAATCCATAAGAAAACATGGAGGCCACCAGATACGAACACAAATAATGAGATCGACTACATCTGCATCAGCAACCTATTATCTATACCTATAAAAAGAGGGGTTAACCGTTTGGTTTGTTCAAAGGCTCCTGCACCAGGCCCAACCATCCCCAACCTAGCCTTCTGCACTCACCTTCTCAGCGCTGCAGGGTTATGGTGCCTTCTCAGCGCTGCGAGGTTTTGGTTGTCGCCAGTGGGGCAGCAGCCCCACGAATGGGAACAAAGGGAAACAACTTCAATTCCCAATGTCCTCTGTGCCGTGGCATGCCTCAGCCAATCAGGCTAAGAGGCACAAGCAAAAAGAACGTTGGGAACTGCAGTGCGCCCAATTGAAATTGAGCCGCAGGGGGGGAAAACGCTGCATGAACACACAAAAAATAAACAAAACTCCAAGTCCCAGCGTCCTACGCGCTGTGAGCATTTCAGCCAATCAGGCTGAAGAGCACAAGTGCGCAGAATGCTGAGAAAGCTGGCACGCGAAAAATAAAATAAAAACACGCCAGCCTCCCGCAATGGGAGCGCAAGTCCGCCGCATGGCCTCACAAACAAACACACGAAAAAAACCATGCCGAGACCACTGCCGGCCTTCTTTCCCAGAGCAACGGGGAGAAGAGGGACTCCTTCTCCTCCACGCTACCCTGCCAAAGACACAGCAAGACCACCATTGGCCTCAAGATCAGTTGAGCTGGGGTGGGGAAAAAACCACCAGCAGGCAGCTGTTCATCAGGGGAAGCACCCTCCCTGGCGAATGACTGACTGCTGCCTTTATACTTCCGATGGAGGTAATACAAAAGCAGCAGCCAGCAATCCGCAAGGAAGAGCACACCCTTTATGGATCGCTGCCTGCCGATCTCCAGTTAGGTAAGCCAGGAGAGAAAGGAGACAGGGAGGAGAGAACCATCGTCAGGCAGATAGATCTTCTCTGCCTTCTTCTCCCCCGACCTACCTAACGAACCTTACCAGGGGAAGAGTGAGCTGACTGCCGGCTCCTCTTTTCCCCCATTGCTGCATCGAAACCAAAATTCGAAGCAGTAATGGGGAGAAGAGGAATGGATAGGCAGCCCATTCTTCACGCAAAAATACACAACAACAACAAAACCAAACATTTATCCAAAACGCCAAACACCAAAAATAGTAAAACACAAATAAATAAATAAATAAATACATTAACCAACAAAACAATAAACAACAAAATCCACAAACAAAAACACCCAAAATACCATGAAAGCACAGAAAAAACACCTAACTACAACACAAAAATACTCAAGCAACAAAAATACCACAAATTAAATAATCACAAAAGAAATCAGAAACATAAACACCAACCAGAAATACACAAAACAATTAAACACATCTAAAACCCAAAAAAACCACAAAAGAAGAAACAGAAACACCTACCAGTCCAACACAAAAAAAAACCAGATAAAAAAACGCAGAGAACTCACCAGCACGTCCTCCCTCCACGACTCCAGAACAGAAATGAAGAAACAAAGACTACTTACCAGAAGAAGCCCCACCTAGAGGCCAGAATAGAAAAAACAAGTCAAACAAAAAGAGAATCCAACACTATTACTAACAGCCCCACCTAGAGGCCACAAGAGTAAAAACAAGTCAGAAAAATAAGAAATAAATTCAAATCATAAATAAATCTAATAAAATAGATCAAAAAAGTCACAAACCACAAATGCAAAACACATCCACCCAAACCACCCTTAACAAACAAACAAAAACCCCACAAAAAAAACCTGCCCGACTGGCTGGGCACAAATATGCTAGTATCATTATAAGATGTAAGTACATTCTGAGGTGCAGATGTAGGATCAAATCAACATTTATTAATAGCCAAATTCCATCTACATCTGAAGAAATTGAAAATGGAAAACCTTTGCACCTATATGGTGTTGAAAAACTGATTTAGACCTCTTCAAACTCGTCGTCATCTACAACTTGTATCTGAGAATGCATTTTTTTTTCTTAAAGCAGGAAAAATGCCATAGGTGTGAATTTGTTTAAGGTGGATCCCAGCTTGCCATGAAGTGACCCACACACTGTGATCATGGAGCCATCTCCTGTGGCATGTATGAAATGAGACGTGCAGGATTTAACTGTAATGGACTGCTGCAGCCTTGAGGATATGGACAAGGTGTGCCTTCACAGCCAGTCCATCTGGCATGGCCTCTTCCGCCTCCATGACCATTGGGAATCAGAGTTCCTCCTCTACTCATTTTGCCATTGGGCCCAATATGATGGTTTCCAGTGGCATTTCCTCCACTGAGGGGACTATCATCCCACCTAAAGGGGCTCATCCGCCTGTAGCCTTTGGCCCCTTTATCTTAACTAATAAATAAGAGCAAAATGCCTGTTCGATAGAGGACTTTAAAGATACTTTAGACCCATGTGCAAGAACCAGAAGTTAAACTTTGTGAGATTACTGAAACAGAGAGTGCGGAAGCAGTCAAATTACTAAAGAATAATAAAGCACGAGTCCTGGTTCAAATAACTGCAGAAATGTTAAAATATGGTGGAAAATGGATAGTGAAGCTGTTAACTAGGTTGTTTAATAAGTGCTGGCAAAATGAATCTATTCCCAAGGAATGGAAAAGATGAGTTATTGTAAAGCTTTAGGTCTCACAAGGGGGTAAAAGGAAATTAGGTAGACCAGGGATTCTCAACCTGCAGCCCATGGGCCAGTTGTGGCCCACCACCACCTCCGCCACACCAGGAAGTGCCATGTGATGGAGGAAGGGCAAAATGGCCATCCAGCCCCCGAAGCTGTCTGAGGGAGTGTGACTTGGCCCCTGGCTTTAAAAGGTTAAGAACTCCTGAGGTAAACCAAAGAGAACACCAAGAACAACTTTCAGAGAAGATTTGGACATCATTCAATTCCCCTGGGTAGAAGCACCAAATCAAACTTATTTGAGGCAACTGATCTCCCATATCACACCCTCACATGCAAAGCCAGAAGAACAAGAAGAATATTAACAAGAAGTGCAAAAAGCATTTTTTCGCCTAAAGAAAATACTAGGAGTTCCAACAGGCTTCCTCCACCCCCCCACCCCTTGGATAAAGAGTCCGTTGCTCTTTTATTAATTTATGCTGCTTGACTTCTGTGGGTGTATAATCAGCAGTGTGCTTAACTAATGGAAGCACTAGGGACAAAAGTGTTCCATATCTATAGCAGTTGAAATTAAGCACATGCCCATTATGGCTGCATGCCTTAAGGATGTAAGCGCATTAGAGCAAAGGTGGGCAAATTCCAGTTATACTCACCCATCCCTGGAACTTGGAGGATAATTCATTTGACTCCCACCCTGGACAAAAAATCTTATAAAAAATAGGGTTAGGACCTCTTTTTTCACTTACAAGCTCCCTCATGCTGCCTAGTGACAAAAAAAAGGTTACAGTTTGGGTTATGAGGGGACTGCAGTGGCATAGTGGTTAAGATGCTGAACTTGACGATTGGAAGGTCAGCAGGTCAGCAATTCGAGACCCAAATGCTGCACGATGGAGTGAGTTCCCATGGTCTGATCCAGCTCCTGCCAACCTAGAAGTTTGAAAGCAAGAAATTGCAAGTAGATAAATAGGGACCACTTCAGTGGGAAGGTAAACAGTATTCCGTGTCTAGTCATGCCTGCCACATGATCACGGAAATGTCTGCAGATGCAGATAGCACTGGCTCTGTGGCTATAAACAGAGATGAAAACTGAACCTTAGAGTTGGATACGACTGGCTTTCGAGCAAGGGTGACCTTTACCTATGGGTCTTAAAGGTAAAGGTCACCCTTGCTCGAAAGCCAGTCTTACCCGACTCTAGGTTTCAGTGCTCATCTCTGTTTCATATCCAAAGAGCCAGCACTGTCTTCTTCTGCAAACACTTCTGTGGTCATGTGGCAAGCATAACTAGACACCAGAGCACATGGAATGCTGTTTACCTTCCCACCAAAGTGGTCCCTATTTATCTACTTGCAATTTCTTGCTTTCGAACTCCTAGGTTGGCAGGAGCTGGGACAAACATGGGAGCATATTCCATCCTGCAGTATTCAGGTGTCAAACTGCTAACCTGCTGCCTGCCAGTCAGCATCTTAGCTACTTGAGCCATTGCTATGGGTCTTGGGCACCCTCAAAACATGGCAAAATCCCTCCTTCTCCCCCCCCCCCCAGGCTCCTTACAAAGCACAAGGAGACATTCAGCCTTTTTTTAAAAAAAAAATAACTTTTTACATTCTTAGGGGCTTGAGGGTAGAGGAGTCACTTGTGATTTGTAATCTGCACTCCCCTTCTTGTTTAGAGGACATAGCAAAGAACATGAACTAAAATTGTCTGAGTTCAAATTCCAACATAGTTTGCAAGCCTGATCATGGACAAGTAGTGATGTGAAAAATCCTCAGCCTTTTTTTTTCTATCCCAGGTTTGTTTTGGGTTGCAATATATATATTTCTTAATTTTGGTATGTACTACTCCATTTTGGTATGTACTATTCATTATTGTTCACATTTAGTGCAATCTCTTAAAGCATGTTTTGTGTACATTTTTAGTTTTATATATACAGTACTGTATAGTTGTTTGAAACTCTGAGATGTAGATCAAGTTTTGTGTATATAAATTTCTTCACCAAAGTACATGTCAGAGGTCAGAAATGTAGAGATTGCTGAAGTAAAATGTGCTTCCTCCTTTTGTCAATCTTGGAAAGTGCAAAATTGATATTTTCGTAGAGATCTGCAAATTCAGTAAATTTATTTTCCACCCAAGTGGACCTGTCACTAAACTTCAGTCACTTAACACTTTGGAGTGTTCTTGCATGATATCTAGGGACAACACTCTGTATATTGTTTTGTATTCCTTGGTTGCATGAAAAATACATGATAAAAAAATATGGGCACTATGGACACCAGACTACCAGGAATGAAGATCTCATGCCTGGAAGACTTTCATAATCTTAACATATTTATCACTTTCTTGCCCCATCTAATTGGATAAATTTACTGCACAGTGAACAACGTCCAATAAGATTGCAGCAAAGGAAATATTGGTATTGATATCAGAGGGCTTAACATGTCTCCCACTGGCTCTAATGTAAACCATCATGCTGCTTCTGTGCATTAAAGAGCTCTCTTGAGACTAGATCTTATGGGAATTCCCTGCTGCAGTTGTAGGTGAACAGTGTGTTTCCTTTGAACCCAACTGTCATTTAAAACAATGTTTAAATTTAGAGCATACTCTCCCTGTGGTGGTATATCCCACAGGGAGTCACTTTCAGTAAGGTTTCCACAATTAATATTTCCTGGTTTCTTTCTTTGAAATCACTCTTGTTTGATTTTGTTTGCCTGCTGATCAGTGCTCATCTAATCTGTTTTCTTATTGCTCACCTTCACCATGACATTTCACCAAATTATTTGCTTAATGACAAAAGTTTTTTTTTAAAAAATCTACAAAAGGTCTATCAAACAGTCTTCTGCATGCTTGTTCAGAAGTAAGTTTACTTCCAGGAAAACATACTGAGGGTTTCATCCATTGACTTAAACAGAGAGAGAATGACCAGAAATTTGGGGCAATTCACATAATTCACTAGTATGAAGAATGAAGAAGACTAGATGTTTGCTTCCCAGTCACAATGTTCTTCTGACTAGCTAAAGCAGGAGCTCCCAACCTTTTTAAGCTGGGGCCCGGGTCACACTCCCTCAGACAGCTTCAGTGGCCGGATGGCCATTTTGCCCTTAATCCACCACATAGCACTTCCTGGTGTGGTGGAGGCAGTGCGGGAGGGGGCAGATGAAATGTTGCTGCAGGTCGCAGGTTGAGAATCCCAGAGCTAAAGCAATGGTCCTTTTTCTTAAGTTTAAGAGCAAAGTATGCCCTCTCTCGCTATGTATACCTAAACGTATTCTTATTCTTTCATCAATTTCTTAACTAAAATGTAATGGGAAGCAGTAGAGGGGGTGGAATAAAGGGCGGAGGGAGAAAGCATTATTCTACAGGTTAAGTGCAACAGTACATTACAATATTCTCCAGCAACTTTCACAGCACTTGCGTATTTATTATTTCTAGATACCAATTTGGAAGCTATATTTTCTTAAGATTGCTAGGTGAAGGGTTTTTTTTAATGTCTAACAGGAGCATTTTGGAATTCTTTCTAACCTTTATCTTTCATCCTTCCTCTTGTCCATTTTGGCAAACATAGGACAATTGGCTACAGTGCAGCCATTTCTTCTTTGATGAAGGAATGTCTTCCTTTTTCATTAATTCCTGGTCTTTCCCCCATAGACCTCCTCTTCAACCGTTGCCTTTCTTCTCTATTTCCTTTAATATAAAAATCTATGGTTGCCACATTTGCCAGATGTACTTATTACAGCATCATATTCTGCTTTCTGATAGGAGACTTAAGAATCCATATGTTCACAATCACAAGAAACCCATTGGCTGAACATTTTAACTATTTTAAATTTCTTTTCCTTACTTTATAGACACCAATATTTAGATAGTTTCTAGGTAAAGGTTTCCCTTGCTCAAAAGCCAGTCATATCCGACTCTAGTGTTCAGTTTCTGCAGACTGTGATTTTTCATTGTGTGTATGCTGTTTTGAAGTTAAATTTGAAAGGGCATGTAGCATAATCCTAAGCATGCTTACTCAGAAGCAGGCTCCACTCAATAGGTTTATTGAAAAGTGGCTCAATTTATTTATTTATTTATATTTATACTTAGATTTCTATCCCACTGAGTGGCTAGAGTGGCTAGGGTGTTGACTCCCGAATACTGCAGGACAGAACGAGCACCCGTCTCTGTCCCAGCTCCTGCAAACCTAGCCGTTCAAAAGCAAGAAATTGCAAGTAGATAAATAGGGACCACTTGGGTAGGAAGGTAAATAGCGTTCTGTGCGCTCCGCTCCGGTGTCTAGTCATGCTCGCCTCTCTGGCACAAGGAGGAGAGCCTTCTCCGTGTCTGCACCAGCCCTCTGGAACCTCCTGCCAACAGAGCTACGTCTCCGGAATGAATTGCTGCCTTTCAGAAAAGAACTTAAAACCTGGCTGGCGGGTCAAGTGTGGGGTGCAGGTGGAAGAGTAACCTCCATTGGGTGGTTGGTGTAGAAGAACTCTTCCCCATGGTGCCTTTGGATCCTGCAGCCCTTGTTTTTAGGGGGTGGGTAGTTTTAACTGTTTTTAACATGTGTTTTTTAATTTTTATTGTGAACCGCCCTGAGTTGGCTTTGGCCGAGTGAGCGGTATATAAATGTGACAATTAAATTAAATTAAATGACCACGGAAACATTTGAAAATGCAGACAGCGCTGGCTCTTCAACTTTGAAACAGAGATGAGCACTGAACCTTAGAGTCGGACATGACTGGCTTTCGAGCAAGGGAAACCTTTACCTTTACCTTTACCTAAGCTAATACCAAGTTACCATTTAGTATATTGTGATTACATAGGGTTTTCCCTTCAGATAACTATTCTCTGAAACAATTAAGACAATGCTTTTGATATGGCTGCGTATACTGGCATTGGTGGACTAGAGAACACTAACATGGTTAAAATAGCAGAGGAAGCACACAGACAACTTTTTCCATATTCTCTCAAACAACCTTTTTGTTACTTAGAAGCTTTTGTAAGCATTTTTTTACTTTGGTTTTTTAAAAGCACACTCACTTCTCAATCTCTAGCAGCACGGGAAACAAAACTCTTCTGCCATTTGAAATGAAGTGAAGTGTCATCCTCCATTCATTGCTATGGAAAATGAAGGAATTTATATCTTTCATTGTCTATCTCCACACTGCACTATGGACAGTGGAAGGCATGGCAGTGACTCAAACCCTCATGTACTACTTACCCAGCCACAGAAAGAGAGAAATATAATTGTTGCAACTGCTCTCTGGAAAAAATGAGGTAGGGAAGGCACCTTTATCCTCTGGCAGAGGCAGAGAAGGGCTCTGCCAGAAATGAACAAAGAGAAGTGTGAGACTGTAGCAGAAGCAGCCTGTATACTACACCACAAGTTGGCTCCTTGAATGCCTGGCTCTGAGGGACTTCACAGAGACATATCCTGTGGGAAATTTCGTCATTGTCGTTGACTGCAACTCATATCTGAGAATGCATTTTCCCCCTGAAGTAGGAAAAATGTCATTGTCGTGAATTTGTTTAAAGTGGATCCCAACTTGCGATGAAGTGACCCACACACTGTGATCTCGGAGCCCTCTCCCACGGCACACTTGAAGCATGACATGCAGGATTTAACACCAGGACTGCAATGGACTGCTACAGCCTTGAGGATATGGACAAGGTGCGCCTTCACAGCCAGTCCATCTGGCATGGCCTCTTCCGCCTCCATGACCATTGTCAATCAGAATTCCTCCTCCACTCATTTTGCCGTTGGGCCCAATATGATGGTTTCCAATGGCACTTCCTCCACTGAGGGGGACCATCACCTCACCTAAAGGGGCTCATCCACCCATAACCATTGTCCCCTTTAGGGAGTCAACTTAGTTAACTGCCACCTGACACTCAGCATTGAGTCACTGGCTGTACAGTCTACTCCATTACCGTAGCGGCATGTCCAGCCAGACATATAATTTAAATTTAAAGAAGAAGAAAAAGAAGTCTCCCTAATGGAGGCTCAGTTAAAAATGAAGAGGAAAATAGTTGAGGCAATGACAAACAGAGATGAAGAAAAGAGGGAAATAGGCTGAAAAGTTTGAAAAATGACACACACACAAAATGAAAAGACCAAAAAGATTGTAGCACAAAAATACTCACATGCCCCTTCAACTAGGTAGACGTTGTAACATTTGGAAGGCTATACGGGAAAATCTAAAGAGACACTATGCAGATACAGCTTGGATTGACGATGTTTGGAGGCATATAGATGCAATAGACATGATAAAGCAATAATGAATTACGGTACCTTGAAATATACAAACCTCTTCTGATGTTGAAGTTTCCTAACTTGGTACCAGTTACTCTGTAGTAGTTCTCTTGAACTGATGAAGAAAAGGAGGGTGAGCCAAGCACCTGCACACACACATAAAGCAGTGCTTTGCCAAAGCACTTTTCCTTTTGGCTCTTATCTCACACAGCAAAGCCATTCTCTGTGGAGATAGGCATTTCACTTCCTTTTTAACAGCTTCCCCTCCATAGGTAATATTTCTGGTTGTTTTTAAATAGCTTGAGAATGGAGAGCAAAACTAGTCTTACTCTAAAAGCTTTTTTTTTAATGAGATCAAGAGAAGAAAAGCCTTTGGTCAGAGTTAAATGCATTTTTTCCTGAAATAGGAAACATGTCATTGTCGTGAATTTGTTTGAAATTGATACCATCTTGCAATGAAGTGACCCACTTCATTGTGATCTAGGAGCCATCTCCCACAGCACACTTGAAGCACAACATGCAGGATTTAACACCAGGATATGGACAAGGTGTGCCTTCACAGCCAGTCCATCTGGCATGGCCTCTTCCACCTCCATGACTATGGGGTGATGGAATGAGCTCCCATCTCTGTCCCAGCTCCTGCCAACCTAGCAGTTTGAAATCAAGAAATTGCAAGTAGATTAATAAGTACTGCTTGGGTGGGAAGGTAACAGCATTCCATGCACTCCGGTGTTAAAGCATGCCTGTCACGTGTTCATGGAAACGTATGCAGATGCAGACAGCAGTGTCTCTTTGGCTATAAACAGAGATGAGCACTGAACCCTAGAGTCAGATACGACTGGCTTGCAAGCAAGGGCGACCTTTATCTTTAAAGCAGTACTTTGTAATGGTACCACCTTTAGGGTTATAGAAAGAACTGCAAGCAACAAGCTAAGCCTTTCCCTTCTCTCACTGTGTAGCTGCTTACCTGTATGTCAAACAGATCCAAATTCACTATATGACTTCACAGTGAGAGAATGCAGGTGATGTTGCATTTTCTTCCCTATGTAGTTATACCCTGAAGCAAATGAGAGGGCAACATGTTGCAGTCAAAAGACATAGGTAAGATTGGGGCTCAAAAATAAATGGACATTCAAATGCATAATTATCTGCTTAATATAGTATTAATATAGACTAGATTATTGCAATGCGTTCTACATGGGGCTGCCCTTGACGACCATTCGGAGGCTACATTTGGTCCAGAATGCAGCAGCTCGGGTGGTGACGGGGTGTGGACATTATGCCCATGCCTCGCCACTGCTTTGGGAGCTGCACTGGTTACCAGTTTGCCTCCGGATGCAATTCAAGGAGCTGGTTTTGACCTTTAAAGCCCTACATAACGGGCTGTTGGAAGGTTATCTAAGAGACCGCATCGTCCTAAGGATATCTGTCCGACCAACCAGGTTGGACTGGAGGGGCTCTCTTATTGTACCATCTGCTAGAGGGGCTCGACTCTCTAGCACAAGGAGGAGGGCTTTCTCCGTGTCCGTGATGGCACTCTGGAACCTCCTACCAACAGAGCTACGTCTCCAGATGGAATTGCTGCCTTTCAGAAAAGAACTTAAAACCTGGCTGGAAGGCCAAGTATGGGGTGCAGGTGGAAGGGTGACTTCCATTGGGTGGCTGGTATAGTGTAATTCCAGCCCCCTCGGTCCCTGCACCCATTTTTAGGGGAAGGGTAGCTTTTATGCAGTTTTAAATTATGTTTTTATTGTGATTGTGAACCGCCCTGAGTTGGCCTTGGCCAAGTTGACGGTATAGCAATCTAAATAATAAATAAATAATAAATAAATAAATTAGCAATTCCTGTTATACTTTGGTTCCTCTCTTTAAAATTACAGGGTAGTGGATATGATGCATCAGTTTTCCCCTCTGTTTTATGTTCTTCATTGATTTTATGAAATATGTACTGCTAATGTACAGAATATATTATTAGCTTGTATTTCTTTTGTGAATGGATGATAATTGGCTTTTTCTTCTCCTTGCTGCCATTCTAAAAACACATGCATTCGCTTCACACTTTCCCTGCTAATCTATTGGTATAGATTTGTGGTTTGTTTTTAATGGCTGGTTTGTTTGATGGTGTAATACACATGAAAATATAAGCTATGGTTGTGGAAAGTTCGGAAGGCAGAGGTTAAGATGTATTGCAATTGTCAGATGTGGGAAGTTAGGTCTATATACCAGTTGTTAGATGATGTTTCACTGATGTGGGATATTCTTCAGCTGCGGATACTGTCTTATTCTTGTTGACAATAAGTAATGAGCAATTATTGCTAAATTTTAAGCACATTGGCCACAACTCAGATAGTTACTTTATGCATGAGCCTGTGGACTTACATGCACTTGGTTTGTGTTTCCCTTTTTCTTACTTTGAATATTAGAACAAAATCCTGAATAATAAACTTATGTTGACATTTCCATAAGTTTCATAAGTATATTTCCCTGATTAATCAGATGTCTTGACTCCATCTCATCATAGAATCATAAAGATGGAAAGAGTCCAACTGCATATTCAGTGCAGGAATCCAAGTTAAAGTATATTTGTCAGATGACTGCCTAGTTTTCTCTTGAATGCCTCCAGTATGGGATTGCTCTCCACCTCCCAAGATAAGTTCTGCATTTTGGAATGTCTTTATGGCAAACCTGCAAGTATTTGAATAGTACTACCATTTCTCCTTTCAGTCTCCTTTTCTGAAGGCTGAACAGGCCCAGATCTTTTAGTCTTTCTTCATAGGATCTGGTTTCCTGTTTGCTTCCTCTGAACTTCTGCCAGTTTATCTGCATTTTTCTTAAAGTGCTGTGTCCAGAACTGAATATAATGCTCCCGGATGAAGCCATTCCAAAATATCTAGATCAGGACTAGGTAACTTTGATATGTTGTGTCTTTAGGCTGATTTTATGATACAAGATTATCTAGGAGCCATACGGATCACCAGGTTTGTGAAAAAAATTGAAGGGAAATTAAAATAATAAAAGCAAAAGTCACCAGAAAATCCATATTTGGTTTTGCAAAGAGAGATTTGGGGTTTTTAAGCATCACAGAAATGGCCTCTGACTTTTTTTTTTAAAAAAAAGTGGATGCTCCTCGTTTTTAGCAGGTGAGTTGGAGTCTGATGGAGCCAGCAGGGCGAAAACGGGCTTGAAGGCTGCATGCAACTTCAACATCACATTTTGCTAATTCCTAAACTAAGAGAATTCAGTTGGAGAAAGTAATTTTATGGTACTGGGATAGCTGTTTGGGAAACAAAAGCCCATAAAACCCAAGTTATCTGGCTCTTTTATGCTATGTTCAAGTGTAGGATAAGTACAGTTATTCAGAAGCAAGCATTCCACACTTCCTTTAAAAAAATAAAAAATGGTGGAAATGTGTAGTAAATTAATAGGTTAGATAAGCAACATAGAAAACTGCCTCATACCAAATCAGATTAGTTCTGTTTCAGATCTAGAATTGCCTGCTCTGACCGGAAATGGTTCTCTAGGGCTTCATACGGAGACAGCAGTGGTTAATCTTGGGTTTGTTGGCATGCAAAGTGTGAACTATGCTACTAGGCTACAATCTCTCTCTTTCTCCCCTGTCTTTCCCTCCCTCTGCCTTTTTAATTACTGAATAAAATTCCAGTACATTCAAAAGGATTTTTAAGGAACTTATAAAAACATAAGATGGCAAGCACTAATGTTAAAATACGCATTGCCTTTTTTCTTACATACATAAGGAAATGCCCTTCTAAGAAGGTGCCTCTTGCAGCACATGCATACTATCTAAGAACAGGGAAAATATGATTTTTTCTGTGTAGGTATTGTTCACATGTACATTTGTGTACATTTAACCATCACTAAAACTCCTGCTAATAACTGATTACTATTTACTGGACAACAGCTCTAATAAAAACTAGTATACAACAAATGGCATGAACAAATACCATATTTGCAAGTGTATAAGATGCACTTCCCTCCTTAAAATACACCGGAAAATGGGGTGTGTCTTATATGCTGGTAACAGCCCCCCGCCCCCCGGTGTGTTTCGGCAGCTAGAGAGGATCGGCGGCTGGAGACAGGAAAGGGCTATTTTGAAAGACATGCACATACACACACACATGCACGCACATGTGCGCACGCACACGCACGCACACACACACACACACACTGGTGCAGTTCGGCAGCTGTCACTGGCCGCTAGGAACCGGATGAAGGACTGCTTCCAAAGGAGCTCTCTTGCCCGGCCAATCCCACCCTACCCACCTCCCGACGGTCAGCAGCAGTGGGATGGGGTGGAAATAGGCTTAAAGGATCCTTCTCCTCCTCCTCCCCATCCCACCCCTCCCCTGGAATTAATTTTGGAAATTCATGAAAACATGGGGGCACAGTGGTTAAGCTGCTGTCCTGCAACCAAAAGGTTGTAAGTTTGATCCTGAGCAGGGCTCAAGGTTGACTCAGCCTTCCAAGGTTGGTAAAATGAGTACCCATCATGTTGGGGCAAAATGCTAATTAACTTGTGAACTGCCCACCATCATCATCATCATCATCATCATCATCATCATCATCATCATCATCATCATCATCATCATCATCAGTTTTTATTTATATCCCACTTCCCTCAGCCCAAAGGGCGACTCGAAGCGGCAGAACAACGGCAAAAGTAATACAGAAAAGCATAAATACAAGTTCAAATAGCAATGCAATAATACAAGGAGTAAGTACATCATACAATATCTGCAATAAAAATCAAGAATATAAAAAAGGGAAGGTGGGGTCAGAGCCAAAGGCTCAATGACCATAAACGAGCCTTAAACTAGGGTCAGGATTCAACCTTAACCCTAGTTAGGACGAAGTCCACAACCTCCACACCGTCCCCAGGGCAAGATAGCAAAAAAGATGCTATAAGCCCAAGTTGGGCCATGAAGGAAGAAAGGAAGCCCCCGTGGCCAGAGCCGAACTGGGGTAGAGGCTCGAGTTAGGTGGTGGTGGCGTTCGGCTTTTAACGTCCAAGCCGCTGTGAGCCAGGTGTTCTTTGCTCCCCCGTGGCCAGAGCCGGACCGGGGGAGAGGCTCAAGTGAGGCGGTGGCAGCGTTCGGCTTTTAATGTCCAAGCCACTGGGAGCCAGGTGTTCTTTGCTCCCCTGCAGCCACTAAGTCAGTGATGGTGAATCTTGGCACTCCATTTATTTTTGGACTTCAATTATCAGAAGCCCAAGTTAGCACTCCTGCTGATCAGGAATTGAAGTCTAAGAACAGCAAGAGTGCCAAGGTTTGCCATTACTGCACTAAGCACTATGGGTCAGTATATAAGTGTGATTGCTTTGCTTGCTTTGCTTTTTCCTTTAAAATGTGCATAAAAATGTGATGTATGTTATACTCCGAAGCATCTTATACGCCAGCAAATACAGTATATTCTCTTTCAATTGTCTATGAAGAGAACTGTACTTCAACATTTTAATGTTTACCACAGAATATAAAGATGAAACTTTTTTTACTATTTGGCCTTATGACCTAGTTTAATGTCAAGGAAAGAGAAAAAGAATAAAATACAAAAGTCCATGTTGTGATTTCTCTTGAACTTATTTGTAATGGAAAATCCTTTTATGGATTATAACAAAGGCAGGTGTGCAGGCAGAATGCACAATGCTAATGTTGCAAAAACAAAAAGCAACCCCAAACACTGAGCAAACTCAGCTCTATAGCCTAGGGATGTAATGTGACATGACATAGCACCAGTATTGACTTTTCATTTGCAACCTCATGACAGCTAAAGGTTTTATGAGGAAGAGATTTCAAAAACAATGAGCAAACTTGGGGAAGAAAAATAAAGTTTGCATTCCTTTATTTTTTTAGATATGACAGATAAAATAGAGAGAGATAATACACTGTTGTTTAATCCTTAAGCAAGGTGACACAACCCCATATAGGTTTGATGCTGATTCTAAGCCTCGTGAGAATTTTAGTAGGAAACAAATTATGATTAGTTTTTTAAAAACTTTTCTTTCTATATATGAGTGTACAGAAATGTCTGTGACACACTTTCATCCCATCTACATTTTATTATGCATTTGGCTTTCTTTGGTTAAGTTTTAAACCACCATTATGTTGAAATATTACAAGTATAAACAATTCAGAAGAAGAATCTTTCGGGGAATATTACCTTCACTGCTTTTGTTCAATAGCAAAGCATTATGTTTTAAATGTTAGCACTGCACATGAACCATTATCCATTATACAATACCAGCAAGTCAGGGATGTAACCCAATCTAGGAAATAATGACAAGAAGAAAATACACACACACACACACACACACACACACACACATACATACATACATACATACATACACACACACACACACACACACACACACACCTATGTTTTATATACTGTGTCCATCAGGATGTATATATTTTAAGTATTTGCTTTCTTCCTATTGTGACATAATTACCTAATGAAATGTATGTATAGTTAAAGGCAATTTAGTCGGGTAATATATTAATAAAAACAACTGAACAAAAGGTAATAAGTGGGTCAGACTCAGAAATCATGATGCACTGCCTGCTCTCATTTAAAGGAAAAGAAAAGCTCCTGATGGAGCTTCTTCTACTTTCACCCCATCATTTTAAGAATTGCTTTGCCAATCCTTCACTGCAAATAGTAATTTTAAGTGGACCAACACAGTGCTCAGGTTGTGAGCACTCTATGGTAATAACAGAGTAGCTGCCCTCCCTGGAGTCAATAAGTCCAACAACAGAGCCATTTTCCCCCTTCTGTGAGTGAATCACTGCTGTTAGTCTGAATGACAGGATTGCTTATAGAAACGAAGCCTTTCACCCGTATTGACCTTTTCTAGAGAATTTTTTTTGAGGGGGGGGGCAAGTTATGTTTAAAACTGTTAAAAGTAAACACTGGTTCTGTTCTTGCTTGCTCTGAACCAGTAGCAAAGAATAGCTGAAATACAGAGCTGAGATACATCTGTTAAATATGTTGTTGTGAAACTGACATTCAGTCCAGATTACATTTTAAAATCTGACAAGCCTCTGCCAAACAATTGCACATATTAACCATCACTTACATATGGAGATCTTTGACCTTTTGGGTGAATTACTTAGTGCTTATAGCTTTTTGCATGATATTTATAAAATAAAATAATTGCATGCCATCTTTCTTTGTTCAAATAGCAATAGCAATAGCAATTTCACTTATATACTACCCCCTGGTGTTTAGAGCACTCTCTGTGTGGATCTTGAGTTGGTTAACATTTTGTCCCTGAAAGGCTGGATACTCATTTTACCAACCTTGGAAGGAAGGAGAGCTAAGTCAACCATGAACCTATAAAGATTGAACTCAAATTGAAAACAGAGTTTTGACTGCAGTATTGCAGTTTAACCACTGTAAATTATGGACATACAAGTCTCCCCCCCCCCATCCACCCCTATATCTGCAGGAAATATATTTCAAGACTTTCTCTGGATACCTGAAACCACAGATACCAGTAACTACATATACTTGAGTCATAGAAGTGGGAGAGGAGTTTCAGATGCTTCCAACTGAACTACCAAGATCTACCAAGAACACACAAGAACTATCAAAATGTCTGCCTCTGTTCTTCATAAACATTACATTGAAGACAGTGGCCAGGTCTAGTGGTCAGCTCTGGTAATGCACCATAGAAATAATATACATACAGTAACACCCCTGATAACGACATGATTGCATAACGACAAAACCGTATAGCGATGCATTCATTATGCACCATATGATGCCCTGCATAACGATGGGAAAATACCAAAAAAAATTCGTTATGTGGACATTTGGTAGCGATGCACCGGATAACAATGTTTTTTGGCTATTTTTCCATCGTTATGTAGGGCATCTCCCACAGGGTTCGCATAACCTCAAATTCCAGATAACAACACAACTTGTGGAACCATCAACCTCCCCATCAACACATAATCAAGAATCCCTGCAAATGGCCAGCTGGATTTTCTCCTCCAAGATGGCAGTGGAGGATGTTGAATGAGGACTGGCTGTGGCAGATGTGAAGCCACTCTGTTCACTTGGGGATGGAAGTCCACTCCCCAATGTGACTGTGGAGAAGAAGACCAAACCATGGACCACATTATATCTAGGTATCCTTTACGCATGTTTGGAGGCACACTGGAGGACTTGCATGGTATCATAGATGAAGTCTTTTAATGGCTTTCAAATTTGGATGTGGAACTCTAGCCAGGAATTTGAGATGGTCAATTTATGCTTGTTGTTATATCAACATCAATGTAGATATTCATCATACGATAAATAAATAATAATAAATACCACAATTTAAATTCTGTCAAGTCTTCAAAATACTAAAGAACGTACAAATTGGGAAATAGGATCATAAATAAATTTCACTATAAAGTCCTCTGCGTAGCCTGTGTAATATCGTTGTTAAAGACATTATAGACAGGTAGGTGCCAATACAGATATACCGTATTTTTCGCCGTATAAGACGCTCCGGCATATAAGACGCACCCAATTTTAAAGGAGGAAAATCTAGAAAAAAAAGATTCTGAACCAAATACTGTACTAAAATATTTTATATCAACTGTATAAAGTAAACAGCAGTTTAAGAACAATTTTATGTCAACCATGTAACATATTAAGAACAATCTTTGCAGGCGCACCCCCCCAATAACGGACACAGACAACATTGAAAGTGGATAACAGCAAAGGGCCACATTTATTGATTCAATGCCCTAGTCCGAATTATAAATTTGTATTGGTAAAACGACCAATCATAATTCCTAAGGCAAGCAGGCCGAAGTAACACTGGTAAGGTACCACCCCAAAATTGCCAACGGCAATTGGTTACAATGTATCAATTTGTATCAATTTGTTTGTCAACAACAAACAAATTGTTGACCGTAGTCAATAACTAACTCATGACCCCACCCTCTGACGCGTATCCGTGAAATCACAGGGGTGATGCATGCTGGTTAGCAATCACCATCACCCCATCGCCTGGTTCGTCGTTGACCGGACAACGTTTAACTAATTTATTCCTGTCTAGTGTTGTCCAGTCAACTGCGAACCTGCCGGATACTTGTGGGTCATACTGTTTACCTTACCAGTGCTACCCGCCCATGTGACCAAAGTCAACATCAGTAATGGAGAAAGACCCCTATATCAAACCATAGCCACAGTGTGGGGTGGGCAAAAAAGCCAGGACCCGAAGCCAATATGGGTCCCAACCAAAAATTCCCACCCGGCCCCGAAGCGACCATAATCACACTGTTAACTAGGGAGGGGGTGGAGGGGAAAAACTTCTCCGCTCCGTCGCTGAGGCAAAATGGCAGCACGGCTGCCTCGTGGCCACCCCTTTTATCAAGGCGGTGGCCACGCCCCTAACTACCCGGATTCTCTGTCCTGTGGGGGGGGGCCCGCAAAGGGCGCGGCGGCCATTTTGGCGCCGCGCTTGCATTGCAGGCGCACCCCCCCAATAACGGACACAGACAACATTGAAAGTGGATAACAGCAAAGGGCCACATTTATTGATTCAATGCCCTAGTCCGAATTATAAATTTGTATTGGTAAAACGACCAATCATAATTCCTAAGGCAAGCAGGCCGAAGTAACACTGGTAAGGTACCACCCCAAAATTGCCAACGGCAATTGGTTACAATGTATCAATTTGTATCAATTTGTTTGTCAACAACAAACAAATTGTTGACCGTAGTCAATAACTAACTCATGACCCCACCCTCTGACGCGTATCCGTGAAATCACAGGGGTGATGCATGCTGGTTAGCAATCACCATCACCCCATCGCCTGGTTCGTCGTTGACCGGACAACGTTTAACTAATTTATTCCTGTCTAGTGTTGTCCAGTCAACTGCGAACCTGCCGGATACTTGTGGGTCATACTGTTTACCTTACCAGTGCTACCCGCCACACGGAGGGGCTTCACAGAAGACCTGACGCCCCCCCCCAGACCGTCAGCTCGGTCAACAGGCCTGCTCGCCAGTCACCCAACAGGAGGTCCATACCTCCTCGCGACAGATGGACCCCATCCCCTGCATAGAGGTCATAATTTTGCAGACTAATATCGGGGTGATGACTAACCCGCCCCCAAGCCCTGGTGGTAAGAAACCGCGCCACCGCCTTGTTGACCGCGCGCCTTGCGCGGTCAAGCGCAAGGAGGTTAACGCCCCCTCTGTAAGAGTGGCGCGGAACAATGTCCGACCAAACCAGGGTTGTGGCAGGCCAGACATAGTGCAAGTAGGCGAGTTCCTCGCAAATCGCATGCTTGAGCGATAAGCCGGTGACCTGGCCCAAATCATTGCCCCCCAGGTGGATAATTAGAATGTCAGGCGGGTCAGCCCCCAGGCCAGAAAAAAGGAAAGGCCTCAGCTCCTGCCATAACATCCCAGGCTTACCATGCCATGCGAGACTGGCGTGGTCACCCAGTCCCAGTCGGGGTCCCCACTCTGTCGCCGCAGCGTAACGCGCTGCCCTGTGCACATAGCTGTGGCCCACCAGCCATACTGTCACCGGTGTAATACGACACCCAGGGTCTGCAATAAAATTGAGAAAAAAGGAAGGTAAGGTGACTGAATTGGTACTCATGGCGGGAGTGGGCGCACATAAAACTGAAAACACTGTGAGCCCCACCTCCCCATGCTGCGTATGTCAGCCCCCGAGTACCCAAAAGCAGCTGCTGTAGAGGCTGCACCAATACGGAACGAATGTGTGCCATAACGGGCACCTGAAAAACCCACCCTGGTGAGGGCTATGGCTGTCACCTTCCAAAACTGAAATTTAGTAAGGGGAGACCCATCTTGGTGACAGAAAAACGGGCCGTGGTGCCAGCCACGCAGTGCCAGGTACTCCTGTAGGGCACCAACCGGACAGATGTCTGCCAAAGAACACCGTAGCAGTCTTACTCCACTGCCTACGCCGTGCTGATCTGTTTTCGAGGAGCGAATCCTCAACTGGGCCCAGTCTTTGGCAACGTAGACATCTCCGAGTTCCAGTGCCCTACCACTTGCATCCGCCTTAGACAGCATCACGAGTTCGCTGACGCGGAGCGCTCCAAAAAATGCCACCGTTGTGGCTGCATGAAAAAGGGCTGCCTCATAATGATCAAAACAGAGGCCTGGCCAGCCCCGGGCCAACTGGGTAAGAACCCCTGGGGAAATAGGGTGCCGGTCGTCCGGGCAACGCCCGCGCTCGCGCACCCACCCCTCCAAAACGTGTCTCACGCGGAAGTCAGAGGTGGTATCCACATGACCCCCTACTTTGGCCATAAAAGCCAACGCCGAGAGCTTGGATGCTATGGTGCGAGGTGCAAGGCCCTGTGCATGGAGGTGGACCATGAACCGCAGTACATGGTCCACCGGAATAGGCCAGGTCTCTGGCAAGTGAAATTGAGTGGCAAAAACCCTATATGAACTGAGTGCTTGTTGATACGCCTTACGCGTGCGTGGCGCTAGTGAAAGGCCAATCGCCCGGTTCACCTCTCCTTGCCAATAGTCCACATCTCGTCCGGGAGTGGCGAGGGAAATTCCTCCGCATCCGGGGCCAAGGCGCGGAACCGGGAGATCTGCAGGCGGGACAAAGCATCAGCAATATCATTATTAACCCCTGGGACATGCCTGGCCCTGAACAAGACATTGAGGCGCAGGCAGCGCAGCACAAAATGGCGCACTAGATCCATAACCCTGGGCGATTTAGAAGTCTGTGCATTGACAATGTGTACCACAGCAGCATTGTCGCACCAAAAATGCACTACCGAATTAGCCCACTGTTCGCCCCATAGCATCAAAGCCCCCAGAATGGGAAAAAATTCCAGGTATGTGAGATCCCGCAGGCGACCTGTGCCTGCCCATGCCGGTGGCCACCCACCATAGGCCCACTTCCCATTGAAGTACATCCCATAGCCCAGGGATCCTGAGGCATCAGACTGGATCTGGAAATTGGGGGAAGCCAGGAGGTCCGACCTCCAAAATGAGACCCCGTTAAACTCCCTCAGGAATTGCAACCAGACGAACATGTCTGCCCTGATAGCCCGGGTGAGCCTAACTCTGTGGTGGGGCCTGGATAACCCTGCCATGGCGTCGCATAAGCGCCGGGCAAAAGCCCTGCCCGGTGCGACCACCCTGCAGGCAAAATTAAGGTGCCCATGTAGCACCTGGAGTTCCCTCAGGGATGCCTTACGCTTGGCCAGCAATTCCGAGATAAGGGTCACTATCCTGGACACCTTATCACCCGGCAACCTAGAAGCCTGCACTACTGTGTCAATCTCAACCCCCAGGAATACTAACTTGGTCGATGGGCCCTCGGTCTTTTCGGGCGCTAAAGGGACACCAAGTTCCTGCATTAGCGTCTGAAATGTATTGAGGAGACGTGCACACGTGTCCCAGCCCCGTTCACCCCCGAATAAAAAGTCATCCAGGTAATGGGCTACAGACCGGGACCCTGACCTGCGGACAAAAGCCCACTCTAGGAAAGTACTAAAACGCTCGAAGGCCGAGCATGATATGGAGCAGCCAAAAGGCATGGCCTTATCAAAATAATATTCCCCTTTAAATTTAAAACCCAGCAATTCAAAGTCACCCGGGTGCACTGGCAATAGGCGAAAAGCTGACTTAATGTCGCACTTGGCCAGCAAGGCACCCGGGCCACACGAGCGCACCATGCGCAGCGCATGGTCGAACGATGTATACCTGACCGAACAAAGGTCATCAGGTATAGCATCGTTGACCGATCTGCCGGCTGGGTAGGACAAATGATGAATAAGGCGAAACTCACCTAGGGACTTTTTGGGAACCAAACCCAATGGAGAAACCTTAAGGTTGGGAAAAGGGGGTGCAGGAAAAGGTCCAGCGACCCTGCCCGCGTCTAATTCCTTTTTAATGCTGGCCGCAGCCACCTCCTCCCTTCCTCTGAGGGATAACAGGTTGGGAGCATCCTGAGGGGATCTAACACCCATAAAAGGGATACGAAATCCCTGCTTAAAACCTTGAATGAGATACTCTCTGTCCTCCCCCTTTGGGTACGATGCGAGCCAGCGCTCCAGCATGTCCACCTTAATTGGGGAGGGGGCCTTTTGGAGAAGTAGTTCCCTCCGTGGCAGCCTTGCCAGCCCACTGTCCACCCCTCCCTCTGCCTCGCGCCCCCCCAGGCTTGGGACAAGCCGAGGCTGCGTGGGGACCAGAACAGGTGGGACACTCATGCTTATACCTGCAGTTCTTTCGGTTGCAGGAACCATTTGACGAGAAAGTCCAGCACAGCAGGCGGGCTGGAACCCCCTGCCCCGCCGGTTGGCGGGTAACCTGCGCTGGAGCTGCTCGCTGGACCGCATGTCCACAGTGGTATCTATCCCCCGGGGCAGGGCGTGTGGGTGTCATATACAAGAGCCACAGTCTCTGGCAGGGCTCATCCCATCTCATCTCGGGATGGAGGGGAATCCTCATACGGAATTCCTCATCATATGCTAGCCATGAAGGGCCCGGGAAATCTACCATTGCCCTATATATGTTGTCCAAATATTGGACCATGGGAATAGCTAGATCCGGCCGCGCCCTCAAATATACCGCCATATATATCAAATAAGCGGGGAGCCAGTTAGCCCAGGTACGCGGCGGCTTGCGGCGGCGTGCCTGCTCCTTGTCCTTCTCATCCTGACCCTCCCTTTCTTCCTTGGTGGGCTCTCTGTTCAGGAGTGAGAAGATATCTACATACTCCCCCCTCCAAATCTTTTCTCTGGTAGCCTGTGCCAAGTGATCGCCCAGTGGCAAGGAATACCCTGCCGTCGGCAAAGCCGAAAAGGGGACAACAGGCCTGGTAAAGGGAGCCGGAGCTAACCCTGCCACCCCCAAGACATTGCCAGTGTAAGAGCCTAGGCCCACCCCCGTGGGCATGGTGGCAGTCGTTGTCGCCGGGTGGGGCACCAGAGGGGTAGTCCCCGCACCACCCGAGCGAGGCCAAGGCCACTGAAAGGCCCCCCCTATATTGGGAATATGTGTAGATGTACTCGTTTGCACCGTATACTCACATGCTGCACCCCCGTGGGCCGCCCCCACCGGGGGTTCTGGCCCACTGGGGGCGTCGGAGCTCACGACCGATGTAGAGCTCATCACCGGGGCTTGACCCGCACCAGGTTGCTGGCTGGGGAGCTGCGAGGCAGTGGCCGTAGCCGCGCCACTCGCCTGCAGCAGCTCAACCCTCCCCGCCGGCTGTTGTCCTGCTGCCGTTAGCGCCTCCAAAGGTACCCCAAAAGGGGCACCTGCCTGACTGGCCCGGGCCAAAGACGCCTCGAGGGCCGCAATACGTGCCAGTAAGGAGTCCACATTAACCATGGGTAAAGGGCCGGCCGGCCCACCTGATCCTTGCATGGGGACAGGACCCTGCACCCCAGGGGCCGTATATTGCCATTGACTACCGCCAAGGCCCGGGAGGGCTGGTGGATTAACCTGCCAAGGCAGGGAGCCGGGCCACCCCCCAAGGCTAGAGGGCCCCGGGAGAGGCTGCGGCCCAACAGGAATAGGCCCAACCGATTGAGCAGGAGGATGAGCGGTGCCCACCGCTCGCGGGCCGCGGGCCGGAGCTCCCTCCGCGCCCGCAACTTGATCGGTCCAAGGGGCGATAGCCCCCATGCCACCAGCCCCGGCCGGGGATGGCAAAGGTGGCTGCTGGGGAGGCGGCACCGCGGTCCTCCGACCCGGATTACGCCTCCGAACCACCCGAGCTGCATTCGCAGCAGCCTTCTTTTTGGAAGGCATCTCACCGCAGCAGAAAGGGAAGCTAGCTAGTAAACGGAACTAAAAGGCTTCCCGGTAGCACCAACGAGCGACGGAGACGCAGGGGGAAAAACTTCTCCGCTCCGTCGCTGAGGCAAAATGGCAGCACGGCTGCCTCGTGGCCACCCCTTTTATCAAGGCGGTGGCCACGCCCCTAACTACCCGGATTCTCTGTCCTGTGGGGGGGGGGGCCCGCAAAGGGCGCGGCGGCCATTTTGGCGCCGCGCTTGCATTACTCTCATTAACAGTCAGTAAAGTCAGTAAACAGTGAAAGTAACAAAAATCAGTCTGTAATGTTTTTATTCGAACCCCAAGAATTCCTCTTCTTCGCTGCTATCAGAAATGAGGAAGGACAGATCCTCGCAGTCATTGTCATCACTTTCTTCCTCACTGGTGTCAAATAAGACGTCGTCTTCTGTTCCGTCCAAGGCATTACTAATGCCACACTTCTTGAAGGATTTTACAACAATGTCCTCCTTCACGGAGTCCCATGACCTTTTAACCCATTCACACACTTGTGTGATAGTGGGCCTCTTCATCCGCCCAGTAGGCGTCAGATCATGGTTCCCAGCTGCCATCCAGGTGTTCCACTCCTCACGCATCAGAACTTTGAATGGCTTGTTAATGGAAACGTCCAGAGGTTGCAGCTGGCTAGTGAGGCCACCAGGAATCACAGCTATTTGGGTTTTAACTTCCTTAAAGTTCTTTTTAGTATTTTCCGTAATGTGCGCTCTAAACTGGTCAAGCACCAACAAGGAAGATTTCTTCAGAAGACCGCCAGGACGTTTGGACCACACTTTGTCAATCCACAGCCTCATGCCATTTTCGTCCATCCACCCTTTATCGTGAACATGCACGACGACTCCCCGTGGGATTGTTTCTTTTGGGAACGTTTTCCTTTTAAAAATCAACATCGGAGGCAGTTTGGTACCATCGGCACAGCAGGACAGCACAACCGTGTAGTGAGTTTTCTCATGCCCTGAGGTTTTTACGGTTATGGTTTTTGCTCCTTTGTTATCTACGGTTCTGTTAGATGGCACATCAAACGTTAGCGGGACTTCATCCATGTTCCCGATCTGGCTAATTTCAAAGTTACCGGTATTCTTCTTCCTCGCATCAATAACAAACTTGTGAAAAGAAAGAATCTTTGATTCGTATTCCTTAGGCATTTTTTGTGCAATTCTGGTTTTGGTGCGCATAGAAAGGCCAGATCTCTTCATAAATCTATAGCACCACGATGGTGATCCGGTGAAATCCCGAATGCCTTTCTCCACAGCAATACGTCTGGCCTCATAGATTATCATTTTTGTTGAGACAGAAAGTCCATTTTGCCTGTGATGTGCGATCCACTCCTTCACTTCCACCTCTAACTCTGGCCACTTTGCAGTTGGTCCACGTAAGGTGTGCTTGCCTTTATCCAACTTTTGGAGCTGATCCTCCTGTTTCCTCCACTCTCTTATCATTTTCTCAGTTGGAGGTGGCCCGAAGTGTCTCTCCGCTGCTCTATTCCCATGCTCCTTAGCAAATTTAATTACTTCCAGCTTGAAAGCAACTTTATATGCCATTCTCTTCTGCTTAGACATCTTGAGGAGATGGTAGTATAATTTTTCTGCAAGAAATGTAACCCCCTCATATTTAATCTGGTGCTCTTTAACCCCCCATATTTCCTCTGGTGGTCTCGTAACCCCCTCATATTTCATCTGGTGCTCTCTAATCCCCATATTTAATCTGGTGGTCTCATAACCCCCTCATATGCCATCTGGTTTGAGTGAATGCTGCTGGAGAGAATGTTGTGGGATAGACTGCAGCCTTGGTTTACAGACTGTTACACTGACCACAAAGGGTAACATACATGTGTCATGAGAACAGCTATATGGGGAGAAGGCCAATGGCAAATTTATAATCATATGGGGGCACAGGAACAGCCATACTGCAACTTTAAATCATCAGTAAAATCAGCCAATGCTTGGCTTTAAATGTTCATTATGCTCTAAGCTCTCCTAGACCCTAGGTGTGTGTGTGTGCATGTGTATGCACATTTTACATTTCATTTACCCTGTAGTTGGTCCGCCTGATCACTTTCTCACATACACCATACACGTTGTCTGTGATCTACCCAGAAGGCACATTATGACGTAGGGAGGGCGGTGTGTCTTCTCCCCGTGATTTGGGGGCGGAGCTTGTGGAGCCATTCTTCTGCCCATCAATCATGGGCATCCAATAGACTAGTGGGGGAGGAGCAAGACCGGCAGTATGAGGTAGGGAGGGCGGTATCTTCTCCCCGGGATTCGGGGGCGGAGCTTTGGCGGATCAATCCTTGTGCCCATCAATCACGGGCATCCAATCAACTAGGAGCGGGGCGGGGCAGAGTACGGACAGCAGTAAGCATTGGCTGGAGGAGGCGGAACGAGGAGGCAGACATGCGGACATTTCAGGGCAGCATGGATTGATCGGGTGCCCGGGAGATATGCAGAGAAGCGGCGAAATTGTGCCCACACTGCCCAGCAAGGAGTGAGACTGCTCGGGGAGACATGAGGAGACGCAGCCTGCGCTGATGGATGGAGGTACCGGCAGTAAGCTCAGCATGATGCCCGTGCAGCACATGGTTAGACTGTCGGGAGGGGGGCATGGCGCGCTATAGGAGGGAGAGGGAAGCCCGAACACACACAGCCTGGCTGTGCAGGGAGGGTCACAGAAGTCACCACAGCCCGCAGTACGTGCCCCAAATCCAGCCTGCAGCACACACTGCATAAGGAGAGGACTGCGAGCAAGCGCCACACAAAGTTGGGGGCAGTTTTAATGCATGTAAAATGTGTATTTGCCGTATAAGACGCACCAACTTCCCCCCCCCCCCAGTTTTGGGGAAGAAAAAGTGCGTCTTATACGGCGAAAAATACGGTAGCTAGGAACATAAATGTGCTTCTCAATATTTAGACCTTACCTAAAGGATGCACAGATTTGAGAGTCAGGATTGCTCTGAAAAGCTGTTACATGCTACTTCTGTTGCCAACGTTATATAGACTGTTTTGATTAACAAGCTCTCCCAGTAAGTGGTACACTCATGAAAATAATTTAATGTTTTACACATTGTCACTCGACACAGGTGGACCTAAAACTAGTGAAATAGAATTGACAAATATATTAACAAGAAATTAGTCTCTCGGGCATCTTCAAACACATTTTCACTGCAATTTCTCCTTGTTTCTTAAAAATTCATGAATGACACACAATAAAACTGCCTGGCAAGGCCGGGCAAAATATGCAAGTAGTTACTAAAGATACACAGTGTGATATCGTAAATACTGACAGTCTAGGACACAGACAGCCTGGCTTCAAATTCCTGCTCAGCCATGGAAAATCACTGGGCTGGAGAACTGGTATAACTACTCCTTAAATATCTCACTTGCTTTGAAACACCTATTAGGATCACTGTAAGTCAGTTCCAACTTGACAGCACATAACAACAATTAATATATTTAATTGTTTTTAAATAGGTTTAAGTAGTGTGATTTTATTACATTGCTTCATTATTTGTATTTTTAATTATTTGTAAGCCACCTTGAAAAGGTTAGGGAGAAAATAAATTAATCAGTAGACAGACATGTTGGCTGTGCATACTGAAAATTCTTTCTGCATTAAGATGTCTGTATGCTAAAATTGTGCTAAAACTTTGGTTATGTTAGCCATAGCAATGAAATTGACTCATAGACAGAAATTGTAATGTTATTGTTGTTATTTGCCTTCAAGCCATCTCTGACTTGACAAATGAGGGATCTCTTCGAAATGTCTTATCCTCAGCAGCCCTGCTCATCTCTTGCAAACTCAAGCCTATGGCTTTCTTTAGGGAGTCTATCCATTTCACATTTGGTCTTTTCCTGCTGCCTTCAACCTTTCCTAGCACTGATATCTGTCATGGGGGGATGGGGAAGGTCTCATGAGGTTTTGGGGGACCCCAGGCTTGGGGTACCCATGCAGGGCTATCCGTCTAGGTTCAGTGGCCCGCCTACCCTAAGAACACTCTCCCTCGGTCTTGCTGAAATGGCAGGAATGTGGTAGCAAGTCTGAATAACAGTCTGTTATATTGCCACCTTCACTCGCTCTCTCTCACTCACACACACACACACACACACACACACACACACACACACACACACACACACACACACACACACACACACACACACACACACACACACACACACACACAGAGCGGACTTGGCCCTGGGAAGCTGCCCTGCTGGAAGATAGCTCATATCTTAAAAGGCTGGAATGCCCCAGCAGATAATATTCCCAGGCCGATGATTGAAGCAGGTGGTCCTCCCTTCTGGATCACCGTGGCAACCTTTGAGAAAGGTTACGCCCTTGAGAAAATGTAGCTTCTCTCTGCTTCGCAAAATTACTCCCCTTCTGGTTCAGTCTGGCCAAAGATGAGGCTTTCTTGATGTCTTTGAGGCTTTTTTCATTGAAGAAGAAAAATAACCCAAAAATATATCAAAATGCAGATCAAAGCAATCAATCTAACACTACTTTGAATACTGTCTATGCTAAGCATGCCCATAGATCGGACCCCTATATCTATCCAAACTTAACAAGCTAAATAAAATAAGAAAGTAGCTAAATTCACTAAGAAAGAATTTCTTCTGTCAGATTCTAAGTCCTTTGCCCCGATGGTTTTGGCAAAGACCCAGACAAAATAAGCACTGCTGCTTTGGGGCTGGAAGCCCCCACCCCCAATAGGATTTCCTTAGATCTCCATGATCTGGGTTAGAAGTGACGTGGGCTATTGCCTCCTCCCAAATGGTCGCCTCCTAAAGGAACATAGGCTCCTGCCTACTTCGAATAGGTGCTCTCTAAACCCTCAAAACCTGAGGTTTAAATATATTTTCTGGGGTCCTCACACCTTCCTCCAGAATGTTCAACATGTGAGATTACCTCATTGTTTTGACTAAACTTTGTTTATCCAAAAGGTGTTTATGATGTAACTAAATTCCCAGACATGAATTGATGTAACCTAATTCTCAGGTGTCTGTGCAGGTGTTTGTTATCACCCTGTCCCAAGATGTTTCAACAGATGTTAATGTCCCATGATCCACTTTTATGTGAATGTCACCTTTTCCCTCTCTTCTAAGGTGATGGGTTATTGACTGATTGTAACCTTGGGAACCTTTTGCAAGTGTGAGCTCCCTCACAGGTGTCTAAGTGATTGGCATTGCTACTTAGCAACCCAAATTCTTAGTGACGTGTTAATGTGTAGTATGTCTGGTATGTCTATTGGAATGCAACTGGCTTCAGTGTGCTTCCCTATCGAGTTAGCTATCCTCAAACCTACAGAGAATATACTATATGAATCTTAACACTCAATAAATGTAAAGAAAATTAAAATATGAAAATAATCCCTTGTGGTTATCATGACATTGTCTTTTCTAGAGAATCTTGCTTTCTCATGATGTGCCCAGTAGGATAGCTTCAGCTTCATTATTTTAACCTCCAGAGACAGTTGAGGCTTGTTGTGCTCTAAACTTGCTCATCTTTGGGCAGCCAAGCCTACTCACAAATCTCTCCTCTAGTACTTTATTTCAAATGAGGCTTTTACCTTACATGGAACAAGAAATGCCTGATGTTCAACAAAGTGCTTGCACTAGCACAATAAAATTGTTGACTATAGTATTGTTATACTATTGAGGGTGCATTTATGGCCTTTAACTCTCACCAAAAACTCAGCATATCAGAAACTTCCCTAGATATCTGACAATTCACCATGCAGTAGAGAGGGTTGGGAATACAGAAATTATTTCACCAATGCTTAAAACTGTTGTCAAAATACCTACCCATCTTTTAACTTACATTTTCACTGTTACTGCTAGCTCAGTTGTTTTTAATTTACATTACTCTAGATCAGGGGTTCTCAATTTACGGTGCATGGGCCAGATCCAGCCTGTGGCATTAATTAATCCAGCCCTCGCCCTCACTCCAGTCATCACTACTGCCACCGGAATCGTCCATGGACTCACTTATGGCTGTCGTATGCATTTACAACAGCTGCAGACTCATTCAGGGCTGTTGTAAATGTGTTTACAACAGCCCTAAATGAGTCCATGGCTGTTGGAAATGCATTTACAACAGCCGTAAATGAGTCCGCGGCTGTCATAAACGCATACGACAGCCGTAAATGAGTCCATTGCTTATTCTTGTTAGATTTGTGAGTAGCCTTGACTGCCCAAAGATGAGCAAGTTTAGAGCACAACAATCTACCACAGACGGATTCATTTACGTCTGTTGTAAATGTGTTTACAACAGACGTAAATGAGTCCATCCGTGGCAGATTCTGGTGGTGCTGACTGGACCACCAGTCCAGCCTGCCAACTGTTTGAGGGAGTGTGACACACACACACACCCCACTTGAAAAGGTTGAGAATCCCTAATCTGGATTATGGTCAAACTATTTCAAACTATTTACTTCCAGATTTTAAAATCAGTGTGTTACTTTCAGATGATTTAACACAGTAATTGAAAATAATGCTGCCTCTTTTCAATCTTCTGTTTGTAAACATTCTACAACATCAGCTAATTCATCTTTGTCTCCTTATCTAGTTATTATCATTTAGTATTTATATAATGTTTGTACCTATTGCCATAGCTCTGAGCAGATTACCACATGTGGTCCAAGCTGAGGGGATCTCACCCTCATAGGCAAGCTATCGTTTATAGTGTTTAAAGCAATAATGTATTTAATTTTTTTAACTCTTTACTGCTTGTCTGTAATGCTGACTATCTATTTCAAGTGTTTGAAACTATGACACACTATCTTTCTAAAAATACCTAGTAGTCCATTTCAGATTTTAACAATTAAACTGTAGGCTTCCTAATTTAGAGCTTGTGATGCTCCAGGTTCCCAAAATGCTGTCCTCTATGTTTGTTTCATGTGATGAGTCAAGAAGTCAGACTTTGCTTTGAAGAAGGTAAGCAAAAGAGCAAGTAAAATACATATTAGCATCCAGAAATGACAGAAAACATTAAGTGAGGGGTAGTGGGAGGTAGATGCTTAGTTGTTTCTAGGGCACAGGGAAAATAACCAAGATTAGAAAGCATCTCAGATATTCAGGAGCTCAGGCATACAATTCAGTTTTTACAAAGCCCTTCCCATGCCTTTGAGTTAAGAATTTCTCATACCTAAGGAGCTTCATGTACCTGGCTTCCTTTTTACCCAAGCATTTGGTAACTATAGCTTGGTCATCGCTTCTTCAGTTTTGTTCCTGATTGTTCTCATTGATAAACAGTTCTGCAGTGTTTTAAAATGTTTTCATTGCTTTAAGGAATTCACATTTTATTAGTTTTTAAAATGTAATATTTATTGCATTTTGTCCAATGATTTGTTGCTAATAATAGGTCCAATTAATCAAACTGGGGGAGGGCTTCCATGCATAAAAGCCTCTGAACATTACATCACCTGTGACATTCTGTTAAGTACAATTATCTCATTTACAGACTAAAACCTAGTCATGGATTGCTACTAAATCATCCTTGGATTCTCCTACCAGTCTTTAATTGTATTACATTCCTGACTTCTTTAGAAACATAAAAGATGTAACGCTCTAAAGCAGGGATGTCCAAACTTTTCAGGTTGCAGGCAGGTCATGTGGTTGAGCAGGCTAGTCACGCGGTTCATCCCACCGGAAGTGGAAGTAAAACACACCTGCATAAATGCACCCTCAGCTGTCATAAATGCACCCTCGGCTGTCATAAACATGTTTATGATAGCCACAGGTCATTTACAGCAGTGTTTTGTGCATGCATGGGAACATTTTACTTCTGCTTCCATGAGTGGTGAGAATGGGCCAGCCCCGGCCCTGGATGATTTCATGCCATGGGCTGGATCCGGCCCACAGGCCATAGTTTGGACACCCCTGCTCTAAAGGATAATGTGCACATGTCTATATAAGAGTTCATCACTCACTAAAAATCATCGGTTTACCTGTTAACACTGTCTGAAGCTTTTGTTTTTATTATTTTTCTAGTAGATATGTTTAAGTACATGTAAATAACTTGTACCCATAGAGATCCATTTATTATCTTTCTTTTTTTAAAAAAAATTGCACTGTGCTAAAAATATAAACAGGTTTGTGTCCATCTGTTCTGTAATGCAAACTTCTATCACCAGAACTTTTATATAGTGTTCTAAAATCAAGAGCAGCCAATAAAGATATTTACAGCACAGTGCCTAGAAAGGAAATTCTTAAAATAGAACTCAATTGCTTTTGTGAGAGAGAAGATCACTCAGCACCTCATAAAAGGTGATCTGTTTCTTAAAACATCTGACCATAAAGGGCCAGGCAAGGTCAAACGCAGCATGAACACCTTAAGGATCAATACGTGACAGTTTTTTAATACTGTGTTTTTCTATTTTTTGCATTAAAAACACAGGAAGTTTGTGACAACTTTCCTGAAGTCCCCCGATTTGACAAATAGGTAGAATATATATATTTCCATGCTGAAATACTTTTGTCTTGAGATTTGAAAATTGCTAATAGTTATAAAGAAAATGTGCAAGTATGGTCAAGACAGGACAGTGGATACACAAAAAGTAGTTTACTTAGGGCAAAATCTTCTGTCAGGGAAATGGAACGTAGCTTCTGAACTCAGGGGCCAGCTGTGAATGTGCAGGTTGGTTATAGATGTTGCTACAATTTCTTTCATACAGGTGTGTTTATGCCCCAGGCTTCCTGGCCACAGTCCATTCCATTTACAGAAGCTGAATTAAACAATAACTACCGCATTGCAAAAAGAAGAAGCAGAGGGAGGCGAGCGTCAAAAGAGATGCCTGAGAGCTTTGTTAGGGCCAAGAAAAAACCCCGTTGCAGTTGTCAGAGCTTGTTGATGTTGCGGAGGACGGCACATTTTTCCCCCTACTAGATTTTGTGGTTCTGCCTTAGGAAAGAAAGTAAAATAGAACGGAAGAACAAAGTCCTACTCTATAAATCAGCAGCTGCTCCTTGCAGATCAAAGGAGTGACATTTTTGCTCCTGGACTACTTGTCCACTTTAGGTGCTTGACAGACAGCTAACAGCTGGCCTACAATATAACATAGGAGAGTGGAGCTACATCTTCTTTAGGGTAGATGACAAGCTAATCAGAGATATCCCCGTTACAGGACATGCAAGTATACCTTGATCTCTTCAGATGTTTTCCAACAGATTACAGGTATTCCTAAATATCCTTCTTCATGTGGTGAACATTATTTCTAAAGGTACTTCTCACTGAAAGAGTTTATACATTTGTATTGAATTATGCCATAGAGACAAAAAAGGAAACTAGCATCAGCTTTGCAAATGAATTTGCTTTTGTACCTCCCCCCCCCCCCAATAAAGCATTTAAGAACTTAACATGAACTGGTTGGAGAAGAACATAATGGAAAATAATATATCTATATATTTCACAATCTCTGAGAACAGCAAAAATGGTTGAATGGTCATTTTAGGAATAACGTGGAAGGACTTTCATTTATGCGCAGGGTGGTTGTTCCACTTCACATTGCTTCAAAATAAAAGGTTTCAAATTTGCAAGAGCTGTACTTAGTGACTCTATAAAATGTAGGTATATAGACCTAGAATTTTAACTTTGGCTGTAAAACTTTCAAAGTAATTTAGTTTCTAGTAGATTCCCATCTGCAGCAAATCAAGTTCAGGGTGAGGCAATGTGCTACAATGTATGTCTGTTGACTTTGCACTTTTATCTTAAAGATACAAATAGCAAAGGAAGTCTGTTTGTCTCCTCCTTTCCTTTCATGTACCTATGAAATATCTCCCGTACAGCATGATAAATAACTGCATATTAAGAATCCTATGGCATTATACCAATAGAGCAGATATTACTTCCAAAACCTGCTGAGACATTTTGCTATGTGGGATCAGATGTAATTATGTTCATGCAATTGTGATTATTATACCATTCAGAATTCCAGGGTTAATAAATAATAATAATTTTCTACATAGGATTAAAATTATTGAAAGCCTACAATGAAAATTGGTTTCTATCAATGTATTTGTATACCAGCAATTCTTTATTGCTGTTAATATTAGGAGATACAGTATATTTATTTCTGTAGCCAGTTATTTATTCATAGTTGGGATTCACCGTAATTTTATAATCCTGGATAGTGTATTATGTTATTGTTATACATTGTAATATAAAATTAAGCAACTGGTACCTTTCAGTCATCCAGCTATTTTAAACTAACATGTTTTCCGGGCAATAAACATTTGAAATGTATTTCTGAATAAACATCATAAGACTATACTCTGTTCCATTTTTAAAAGAGAAAATAAGTGTAAATTGTTTTCAGGAATAGCAAACATGTCATAATTAAACTATGATCCGTGTTTGTGTCAAGATTGGTTTTATGTGTGCAGAATATTGGATTCAACACACAACATATATACATGCTCCTAATGAATCCAAGTTTCTAAGAATGCAATCTAGTGTACATTTACTTTGAATTAAACTCCAATAAGTATTAGGATTTATACCCAGCTAAATATATATAGGATTGTGTTGTACATGCTGAATACCTTCATCTGTCTTCTGTAATTTCAACAGTCAGAACACTATAGTTTGGCTCCATCTCATGGCTTCCTAGAATATATGTTGGCAGAGGTCACTGAGAACCTATACAGTAAAACCCCTACTTACAAAAAAAGCCTGTTCCGTAGGCTTTTGCTTAAATTGAATTTTTATGTAACTCGAAGCAAACCCATAGGAAAAATGAATTTTTTATGTAAATTGAAGCAAACCCATAATGAAATGAATTTTTATTGTAACTTGAAGCAAACCCATAGGGAAAAGAATCTTTTTCCTATGGCAAACCCATAGGAAAAATGAATTTTTTATGTAAATTGAAGCAAACCCATAATGAAATGAATTTTTATTGTAACTTGAAGCAAACCCATAGGGAAAAGAATCTTTATGTAACTCGAAGCAAACCAATAGGAAATCATGTAAATTGGGACATGGTTTTAGCACAAAATCATTATGTAAGTCGAATTTTATGTAACTCGAGGCATTTGTAAGTCGGGGTTTTACTGTATTTTTATCTGGTGTTCCCAGCGAACACTGATAGAAGGCATACAGAAAAATATATAATAAAAATATTAGAGTTGAAATGGAATTTGAGGACAAAACATTAAGGTAATTTATATCTGTTGCTATTGCTGATTGAAATTTAAAATTGTAAATTTAGCATTCATGTTTTTCATTGGGAGGTCAAGTTCTAAAATATATTGAATATATGCCATAGTTTTCAATGTATGAGTGTATAATGGGTGAGTATGTAAAAAACCAAAAATGTGGTATGAACATAACAGTGGTCAAATACGGATAACTACTATTAAAATACTATATGAGTTTTAAGTGTCTCCTGTGGTTTCAGTGTCTTTTCAGTTTGTATAAAAATTCATTTTAGATGCACCTAATTGACTAAGCTAAACAAAGTTACTTTGAGGGTTTGTTAACTTGTTCTCTGTTATGTGAAACTGATTAGAGTTTGTTCGCATAATAATAGGTTACATTATTTCAATAATAGATTTCAATGAAGGCTCTTAAACCCCTCGCATAACTAACATATTAGTTAAAAGCAAAACAACAACAACATTAATTTATGTGAACTGTTTTATGGTGGCTGAAATCCTGTAGGTTAGCATTGTAAATCACACTAAAATAGCCACTTTGGATCAGTGGAAATTTGATGAGTCGCCTTCTCCATAGGTTCCATTGATTTAAGTATGCCTACCATAGTTACAACTTAACATGCTAAAGTAAGACACAACTAGAGTAGGTCTATTTGAATTAATATAATTTATGGAGTAGCAAAATCACCCAACTTGACCGATTCAGTAGGCCTGCTAAAGTGAAATTTACTATGCTAAGCAGTAGGTTCAGCCTAAATCTTATGGCCATTATCTTACTGAATTTCTGCTAAGCAGAAATTGTACCACTTACACAAATATTCCACTGTGCAAGTACTAGTGTCTTTAAAAAAAGCCCACTTCTATTTGTCGATGGCATTGCTTGCACTTATATTTCTTTGGTAGTGATATTTCCCATTCAATAAAACCTCGATAAGATATTGGTTGACAAGTTTACAGCCACAGCCTTTCTCCAACATTTTTCCTTCTCAAATAGTAGATCTTACATTCCTATCTTAGAGGATAGCAATTTTCACATTCCACTTTAGACAAAGGCCAAAATCCTGTTATGTAAATTATGCCATTCATTAAAAGGTTCCTATTTTATCCCCCTAGTTTCAAGGCTTCCTTGGGATCCTTTTTATGTGGAAAAGCCTTGGGGACTTTGGTATGGAAGGATCTTTAATGTCTGAAAATTGTCACCAATTAAAAAGGTTGAATCAGTTCTAGGTAAAGGTAAAGGTTTCCCTTGCTCGAAAGCCAGTCGTATCCGACTCTAGGGTGCAGTGCTCATCTCTGTTTCCAAGCCGAAGAGCCCAGCGCTGTCTGCTTCTGCAGACGTTTCCGTGGTTATGTGGCAGGCATGACTAGACACCGGAGCGCACGGAACGCTGTTTACCTTCCCACCGAAGTGGTCCCTATTTATCTACTTGCAATTTCTTGCTTTCGAACTGCTAGGTTGGCAGGAGCTGGGACAAAGACGGGAGCTCATTCCGTCCTGCAGTACTCGGGAATCGAACTGCTGACCTTCCGCTTCCCAGTCAGCATCTTACCTACTTGAGCCACTGCAGTTCTACAATTGTAAAAAAATGCAAGGAAATAAGATCTCCCTTCATATCTTCACAGAGTATCATGTATTCCATCCTTAATTGTCCTTTTGTCTTGTACTTAAATCAGCATTTTAGTGTTATTTTTCATAGCATCCAACAAGATACCAGTGGGAAGCCTACAGCAGGACACATTTGTATTAACAACCTCCTCCCTGTACCCAGATGTTTAGTGCCTCTGATACTGGGAAAAGTATATAATTGTGAAGATTACTTGTCTTACTCTCTATGACTCTGTCTATGCTCTCTGTCAAGTTGGTACCTATTCCTATGTCTTGTGCTAGAGTAACCTCTATGGACTTTTTGGTTGAGCTTAAGGTGTGTGGGAATTCTAGGAGGGGGCCGTGATTCAGAATTTGAGTTAGAGTGAAGAGTTGGAGAAACATGAGCTGCTGTTCTCACACAAGATGATAAGGCCCTTGTCACCTTGGTTTAGGTAGTACAATTTCAACATGTTTGTTCAGGAGGATGAAAGACACTGAATGGGTGAATCCACATAATGATCTTAAGAATTTAGATTTGCATTTTATTTTAGAGACTGTGTATATGGAGACAATTCCTCTATGTTGTGGATATTTTTCCTTTGTTTTCCTTTGTTTTCCTTTGTTTTCAAAGAGGCATTTGGACTCTTTAATTCATCAAGCAATTTCCTACACTGGTGCTATGAAAAGAAGTCAGAGTTTCAGTATCCATTTTTAGTTATATCAGTATTATTATTTATTGTGTAAGTATAGATGGAAGAATTTTTTTGTGAAGTTTGTTTGCAATGATAGATAGATAGATAGATAGATAGATAGATAGATAGATAGATAGATAATTTGCTAGCATTTCCCACCCACACAGTTCTAGAGTTGCTTGGCAAAAATGACCAGGTGTCTTCCAGATGCATGTCTCCTTTATCTACTAATAAAAAGAAATTGTACAGTAATTGTTATTTGCTCCTTATAATGTTTTAATGGAAAGAAGAAAGATTAACTAAGTAACAATAAGATTACAAACGGGCAACAACTTCATCTGTACTCTCCCATAAAACTTTTCTTAATCATAATTCTGTTTTTGCCTCCACCACATAAAATATTTGGCCTGTTCAGCGGTCTTGTAAAGCTTTCTGATTATTTTATAACAATTTTGGTTGCCAACAGCAGCGACTCCCACTGTCCCTAAGATCAATGTCTCCAGCTGTGCCCATTCCTGGGCAAGAGATCACTCACAATATTATTTCATGCATTGGTAATCTCAAAATTTTATTACGGTAATGCTATCAATGTGGGGCTGCCCTTGAGATTGATATAGAAGTTGCAACAAGTCCAGAATGCAATGCCCAGATTGATTACAGAGATTAACAAATTGGATCATACTGTATTTAATCAATTCTAGCAGGTTTGTGCTAGTTGCCTGTTGCATACTGTACTAAGTTAAAGGTTTTTATGCTAACATTAAAAGCCTTGAATGAATAGGACTTTGATATCTCTTGGAGTGCCTCTACCAAACACTTTCTTGTCAAGTTTTAGTCAGATAATTTATAACCATTTATTTAGTTTCTTACCTGTCTGATTTGGTTGTTGGTTTGTTTTTTAATGATATCATGATGTTATTGGGAATATTATTTTATATTTCACTACCCAGAACAGTGCTAGTCACTATGTCGGCCAGTAAGCAAGTAATACAAATGAATGAGTGAACTGGTATATTTGACTTTCCATTTTTCTTGACTCTACACAAGTTAATGCTGCAACCCTTAGCAATGAGTACAGCATATCACATGGGCAGCAATCTTAGTACCCCTGAAACTATTAGTTTTAAATGGGAAAGTAGTATACAATCTCTGTATCTATACAGTACTTCTTTCAAACCCTGGACTGCCAAAATGAAGCCATTTTCTTGGCCTTGTCATTGGCCAAACTTAAGTCCTCATCTGTGCATGTTTCTGGCAATAATTGGCAGACCAGTAAATGAGCCAGATCCTGTATCTCACCACATTCACACAGCATATTCTTGTCTTCCAGCAACCCCCACTTGAAAATGTTAGTCTTACATTTAAGCAATCCATCCCTCAGCCTGCAGACACTATAAACAGAGATGATCACTGAACCCTAGAGTTAGATACAACTGGCTTTCTAGCAAGGGTGACCTTTGCCTTACCCTAGGGTTGCCATATGTCCCGGATTTTCCCAGATTCAAGCTGTCCCGGCCAGTTCAAGAAAAAACATGTAAAAGTCCTGGATTTTAAAATTTGAACAAAAGAAGCAAGATCATCCCTCTCCAAGGGATTTTTGCAAAGAGTTAATTCATTGCCTCCCTGCCTTTCTTTCAATTATCCTGCTTGAAAGCAGGGAAGGCAAAACAGCACCATGAGAAGCCCTTCAAGGAGGGGAGACACTTGCAAGCGAGATAATTGAAAGAAAGGCACAGAGGCAGTGAAATAACTTTTTGCAAAAATCCCTTGGCTCACCTTGAAGTGTGGGGGACAAGGAATCATCCTCAGCCCTTTTTCTCGAAAGCCGAGAGGGAGTGATAAATACTCATATCTAAGAAGCCAAACCTCCACCATAGATTGGGATGGAGGATTTCTTCTTCATGTGACCCCAAAGGGTTAATTCCATCGGGCCAATCTTTCAAGAGAGGAAGGGAACAGGGTGGACAGAAAGTGAAGAGTCCTCCATCACAAAGGTCTTCCTCCAAAATAAGACCCTTCCTGTTTCCTGCTTTTCTTCTTCCGGAGGGAAACAGGTGCCATGGACTGCATTGCCCCCTTTAGAACTTTCTTCCATGGGATCCTCGTGTGGGGTTTGAGGGTGAGTCTACTTCAGTGGTATGTATGTGAAGGGGAGGGTGGGGTGACCTCAGGGGAGGAAGGGTGGTTTCAAGAGTAGCCCAAGAAATTTTATTCAAACAAATAAAAATAGAACCATCAAGAATAGTCTTTTTCAAGAAGAATCACATGGGGGAAAACCTCTTGACTACAGTTTATTTTAAACTGACGAAGGCTGTCTGCCCCGGACATGGATTCTGCAGGGTCTTAGAGCCACGGTCTCCCTGACAGCCTCATCTGACATATGCACAGTTTGAAGAATGCAATGATGTCATGTGGCTGTCCCAGTTTGGCAGGAGGGAATTATGGTAACCCTACCTTACCCTCAAGAATGTTTGATCTTGCCATAAAGCTCTTTCTGGACTCTCTTGCTTAGTTCTCTCAGCCTCTGCTGCTACTTCTCTCCTTTTCTTAGGATGAGTGATACCAACAAGAGGGTATATTTCCCCAACTGGTGTAGGTTTGAGGCAGCCTATCATGTTACACATGGCTTCATTAACAGCGATGTCAATTTGTTTTGAGTTTGCTCCATATTGGAGCAACGTACTCTGCTGCAGAGATGCTCAGGGACAAAGCTGATGTATGTAGCATGGATAGTTGAGTTCCCCATTTATAATTTGTGAGTTTCCTAATGATGATGTTCCTTGTATTAACTTTGGCTTTGGTATTCAGGCAGTACTGCTTAAAAGAGAGGGTCCTGTCATGTGTCACACCAAAGTATTTTGGTGCTGAACAATGCTGTAATCAATTGTCATGTAATGTCCAACTCAACCCTTGCCTCTCAGTTTCAAAGGCAGAAAGCACACACTTGAGTCTTGTTTCGATTAGGCTTCAAATGGTTGATGTAATACTGTCCTAATTTTTTAAGGGCTCCAGTAAGTTCTCCAGCTACCTCATCAAAGCTTGTACCTTGTACAGCAAATGTTCATAGATGAACAATTTCGTATTGTCAGGAACTGACTGATCATTTGTGTTGGAGGCAATACACTTCCTTGGGGCAGTCCATTCTTCTGCAATCTCCGTCTGCTGTTCTTTCCATTCATTGTGACATAGAATCTCTAGTTCTGAAGGAAGCTGCCAATGTTATCTTTGGTAGGCATCCATCCATCTGTGGGTAAGAGTACCAGGCCACAAGGATGGTCTAACAGTAGGCATATACTATCGGCCTCCGACCCAAACTCTTGAGGGAGACTGGCAGTTGGAGAATGTTGTAAAGGAGGCATCCAGGAAGGGAAGCCTGGTTATAATGGGGGACTTCAATTACCCTCACATAGACTGGGTGAACTGTTGTTCAGCACATGATAAAGAGATAAAGTTCCTAGATATGCTCAATGATTGTTCCCTGGGACAGATGGTTGAAGACCCAACTAGAGGTACAAGAATCCTTGACTTGATCCTGAGTAATACTCAGGATCTGGTGCAAGATGTTAATGTGACTGATCCAATAGGGAACAGTGACCACAACTCAATTATGTTTAACTTGATCATAGACCGCAAGTCACTGATAAAATCTAACACAGAGACCTTAAATTTTCAAAAAGGAAATTTCCCAAAGATGAGGAAACTAGTAAAAAAGAAACTGAAAGGGAAAATTGAGAGAGTCCAAACACTCCAAGAGGCATGGAGGCTGTTTACAAAAACAATAACAGAGGGCCAATTGGAATGCATACCCAAAAGGAAAAAGGGCACTGCCAGGTCCAAGAGGACTCCGATGTGGCTTACAGGAGCTGTTCGGGAAGTGATCAAGAGCAAGAAAAGCTCATTTAGAAGATGGAAGGATTGTCCAAATGAGGACAGCAGGCAGAAACATAAATTCTGGCAGAACAAATGCAAGGCAACAATCAGGAAAGCAAAGCAAGACTTTGAGGAGCGTATAGCTAAAAATACTCAGAGAAATAACAAAGACTTCTTTAAGTACATTAGAAGTAAGAACCCAACTAGGAAGGCCATTGGACCATTAGATGACAATGGAAGGCAAGGGGTTATTAAAGAGGAAACAGAGATTGCAGAGAGACTCAATGAATTCTTTGCTTCAGTATTCACTGAAGAAGACAGAGACCACATGCCCAAAACAGAGCCTATCTTCGTAGGGAGGGAAACCGAAGAATTAAGCAAGATAGAAATAACCAGGGAGGAGGTCCTTGCATGTCTTGTTAAGCTAAACACTAACAAATCCCCAGGACCAGATGGCATCCATCCACGAATTCTCAGGGAACTTAAAGATGAAATTGCTGATATCCTAGCCAAAATATATAATCTTTCCCTCAAATCAGGCTTTGTGCCTGATGACTGGAAGGTAGCGAATGTAACACCAATTTTCAAAAAAGGATCCAGGGGTGATCCAGGAAATTACCGGCCTGTCAGTTTGACATGTGTCCCAGGTAAAGTGATGGAAACCATCCTAAAAGATAGAATTAATAGGCACATAGAAGAGAAGGTGCTGCTAAAGGAGAGCCAACATGGCTTTTGCAAGGGCAAATCATGCCTCACTAATCTGTTGGAATTTTTTGAGAGTGTCAACAAGCATGTGGATAAGGGGGATCTAGTTGACATTGTTTATCTGGACTTTCAGAAGGCTTTTGACAAGGTCCCACACCAAAGGCTCTTGAATAAACTTACCAGTCATGGAATAAAGGGACAGGTCTTGTCCTGGATCAGCAACTGGCTAAGGGACAGGAAACAGAGGGTAGCACTAAATGGACACTTCTCCAAGTGGAGGGAAGTAAAGAGTGGGGTCCCCCAAGGTTCAGTACTGGGACCCCTGCTTTTCAACCTCTTCATAAATGATCTAGAGGTAGGAGTAAAAAGCAAGGTAGCCAAATTTGCTGACGACACTAAATTATACAGGGTAGTGAAAACTGTGAGAGATTGTGAAGAGCTCCAGAGGGATCTCTTGACACTGGGGGAGTGGGCAAAACAGTGGCAAATGAGCTTCAACATCAGTAAGTGCAGAGTGATGCATGTTGGGGCAAAAAACCCCAATTACATTTATAAACTGATGGGGTCTGAACTCTCTGCGACAAACCAGGAAAGGGACCTTGGTGTCCTGGTGGACAGCTCAATGAAGGTGTCAACCCAGTGTGCCTCAGCAGTGAAAAAAGCAAACTCAATGTTAGGGATCATTAGGAAGGGTATAGAAAATAAGTCAGCAAGTGTCATTTTGCCTCTTTATAAATCTATGGTGAGGCCCCATCTGGAATATTGTGTACAGTTCTGGTCGCCATACCTCCAGAAGGATATTATGGAGTTGGAGAAAGTACAGAGGAGGGCAACCAGAATGATTAGGGGACTGGAACACCTTCCTTACCATCAGAGGCTGCAACGGTTGGGCCTTTTCACTCTTGAACGACGGCGTCTAAGAGGTGACCTGATTGAAGTTTATAAAATCATGCACGGTGTGGACAAAGTAGATAAGGAAAAACTGTTTTCCCTATCGCACAACACTAGAACTAGGGGACACTCCATGAAACTTTTGGGTACTAGTTCTCAAACAAATAAGAGAAAGTACTTTTTCACCCAGAGGATTACTGGTCTATGGAACTCCCTGCCAGAAGAAGTGGTGACAGCTGTCAGTCTTGACAGCTTTAAGAAAGGATTAGACAAGTTCATGGAGGACAAGGCTATCAATGGCTATAATTATGGCTACCTAAGGACAACCTCCGAGTTGGAGAGATAGGCAGGATATCTCTCAATGCCATTTCCAGGGAATCCTAAGCATGTGAAGGCATCTGCTTGGGAATACCCTGAAGGAAATGTTGAGCCACTGTGTGAGACAGAATGCTGGACTGGATGGGCTGTGGCCTGTTCCAGCAAGGCTGTTCTTATGTTCTTATGTTCTTATGTTCTTATTTATTTTACAGAGCAGAATCCCATGATTCACAGTATCATGGTAGATAGGGGGGTAGAGGGGGATCGGTGCCCGGTTGGCAGGGTTCGGCTGAGGACTTTGCTGACCATCTGGTGGAGAAAATCGATCGGATTCGTTCAGGATTGAATCCTGGCGTGGATGGGGAGGGTCGGGGAGGTGCCGGAGCATTGTCTTGCTGTCCGATCTGGGATCAGTTCGATCCTGTTGTCCCTGATGAAGTGGACAGGCTCCTTGCAGCTGTTCGTGCCACTACATGTCCTTTGGATCCCTGTCCTACTTGGTTGGTGAAAGCCTCCAAGGAGGTAACAGGTGGCTGGATAGGGGGGATAATAAATGCCTCTTTACGGGAGGGGGTATTTCCTGCACAGCTAAAACATGCTTTGGTGCGCCCCCTCCTGAAGAAAATGTCCCTCAACCCAGCTGTCCTTAACAACTACAGGCCAGTTTCCAACCTGCCCTTTTTGGGTAAGGTTTTGGAAAAGGCGGTGGCGCGTCAGCTGCAGAGTGTCCTGGAGGAAGCGGATTATCTAGACCCCTTTCAATCAGGGTTCAGGCCCGGATATGGAACGGAGACGGCATTGGTCGCACTGATGGATGATCTCTGGCGGGAGCGGGACGGGGGTTGTCCATCCGTCCTTGCTCTTCTTGACCTCTCAGCGGCTTTTGATACCGTCGACCACGGTATCCTTCTGGAACGGCTCGAAGGACTGGGGATCCAGGGCACTGTGTTGTCCTGGTTTTCCTCATTTCTGAAGGGCCGTACCCAGTCGGTATGGTTAGAGAGTGAGAGGTCCAGCCCTAGGCCCCTCAAATATGGGGTGCCTCAGGGCTCTGTGCTCTCTCCTCTCTTATTTAACATCTACATGAAGCCGCTGGGTGAGATCATTCGTTCCCACGGGGTGCGGTACCATCAGTACGCGGATGATACACAGTTGTACATCTCGGCCCGTGGGGACCCCAGTGATGCTGTTGAAATCCTATCCGGATGCCTAGAGGCCATTGGGGTCTGGATGGGGGCCAATGGGCTTCGGCTGAATCCCAGCAAGACAGAGTGGCTGTGGATAAGGGGCCCCGCGTTATCCAGGGAGTTACCATCTTTGGTACTGGATGGGGCCGTTCTGCCCCAGACAGACCCAGTGCGCAACTTGGGGGTTCTTCTGGACTCGCGGCTGCTGCTGGAAGAACAAATGGCGGCTGTGGCCAGGAGGGCTTTTGCCCAACTTCGGGTGATTCGCCAATTGCGCACACTCCTGGACCGGGGCTCCTTGCTTATGGTCACCCATGCTCTGGTTACTTCCTGACTAGACTATTGTAATGCGCTCTACATGGGGCTGCCCTTGACGACCATTCGGAGGCTGCAGCTGGTCCAGAATGCAGCGGCCCGGGTGGTGATGGGGTGTGGGCGATATGCCCATGCCTCTCCCCTACTTCGGGAGCTGCACTGGTTACCAGTTTGTCTCCGGGTGCAATTTAAGGTGCTGGTTTTGACCTTTAAAGCCCTATATGGCAGGGGGCCGGGATACCTTAGAGACCGCATCGTCCCAAGAGTGTCTGCCCGTCCAACCAGAGCGGACAGGAGGGGTTCTCTAGTGGTGCCACCGGCTAGGGATGCACATTTGTCTAGCACCCGAAGGAGGGCCTTCTCCGTGTCCGCACCAACTCTCTGGAACCTCCTGCCAATAGACCTAAGACTCCAAAGTGAACTGCTGCCCTTCAGGAAAGGAGTGAAGACCTGGCTGGCAGGGCAGGTGTGGGGCCCGAATGGGACTATGGTGCCCGCCTGCTGGCTTGTATAAGAACTTTCTCTTCCTCCTTTGTATAGTGGATGGGATGGGTGGGTGGGACATAGGGGTTTTTAAAGGGGGTGGGTTGGGGGGTTTTTTAATAATTATTTTTTATAATTGTTTTTATGTCTTTTGTGAATTGTTGTGATGCCGCCCTGAGTCGGGTTCTGCCTGAGCGGGCGGCATATACAAATTTGACTATAAATAAATAAATAAAAAATAAAATCATAAGCTGCAGTTAGGTCAATGAAAGCCACTCCTATAATTAGCTTTCTTTCAAAACCATCCTCAATGTGTCATGTAAGAGTAGCAATCTGACCACAACACGTCCTGCCCAGCCTGAAGCCTGCTTGCTTCTTCATGATCTTTCTATCAATAAATTCAGAAATACGATTGTAAATAATCCGTTCCAGTGCCTTATAAAGGTGGCAAAGGAGTGACACTGGTAGGTAGCTTTTTGGGTCATCTGATTCTTTGTTGGGTTTCAATAAAGCAGCAACTCTAGCACGTCTCCACAATTTAGGAACCTTAAGTTCATCTATGTAGTTGTTCATTAATTGCAGGAGACATTCCAAAGTGTGAGGACCAAACTACTTTATCTGCTCTGCTGCTTTATTTGGTTCCAATCCATGCTGTTTATAGCTTCCTTCAATTCCTTTGTTTTTGTGTCAGAGATTACTCTGGTTTGAAAGAATTTTTGCAAGGGATGCCCTGCCACAAAGGGGCTATTAAATAACCCACCCCCCTCTTGTCCCTTATATTGGATGGCTTTTTCCTGCACCTTTTTGCCTTCTTTAGCAACTAAAAATAATAATTTTGTGTCAGAGATTACTCTGGATTGAAAGGATTTTTAGGGGACGCCCAAATGAGGCTCCTTTTATGTCCCCAAGTGCAGCCCTAGCAAATGACTAGCTATTTGGTCTGTTACTCCCAGTATAGTTTTGCTGTGGCTTATCATATAATTGGTTTCCTTATTTGGAAGGATTTGTTCACAACCAAATAAGTGTAAAATAGATTATGCTCATATACCTGGGCTGCTTTCTGTGAGACTTTCACTACTTATGGAGTAGTTCAAGTTTTTCCTACGTATAACATGGCAATTTTAAAACATTTTAAAAGCTTTATCACTCTCTGTGACCATACAAATTTGTAAAGCATTTATAAAAATTTATCACTCCCTATGACTATACAAATTTTTTATCCTAAGTGGTTTATTAAAAGATAGAGTGACTTTTTAATAAAAATGGATGCTATTCAATTTTTAAATGGTTACGTTTCTCAACAGGACCCACATCATCTGTATATTCCAAATTCTGAAATGTCATCTGGCCAAAGATTAATTTTTCTATTAAAAGTGAATAAATTTGGAATTGTTTTGCATGCTTAAGTCATGCCAGCCCTCTATTGAAAATGTCAGTGCCATACAGTCAGTTGGAACAAAACCTGAGGAAAAATGTTTTCTACATATTGTGAATGAATTATTAGCATTTTACACACTATTTTTCATGACCAAAAATAGTACTTTTTCTTTCCTTTTTCTTCATAAATGGGATATTTTTTGTATTAAAAGAATGAGTTTCTCTAAGGTTTCAACAAAATGTAACTGGGGCACAATAAAACAGGAATTCAGAAAATTTCATTTCTGAATTACTGAATAGTTTCTCAAAAAAAAATAACCCTTTTAAGTCTGTTCACTAGTCCATTAACAGTCAATTTGCTGATCTAGCTTCACTTTTTAATAAGCAGGAACAAAATTATGTTCTCCCTTATAAGTGTGGAAAATAAGGAGCCCTTCTCCATGTGACCTAGTTTTGCCTTTACTTCTTAAGTGGCAGAGACTGGAATATTTTTTCTCTTAAAGGTTTTGTTTGGGACTCCAACTAGCCATATTTTAGCCTTTAAAAAATGTATAGTGAATACTAGGTATAATTATTCTATTTTAGGACTTTTCACTACAACCTTTTACAATGTATTATCAAGCTTTCAACACATCTGCACCAGTGTTGACTACCATAGCCAAGCTGCACAACTTCTAGCCATTCTATCTCTGACATCCATAATGTAGGCTGAGCATTTCTTGCTGCAATGACTTTACTGCTAATTTCAACAGTTTTGTCCACCAAGATTGTTGCAATTTCTTGCTTTTGAACTGCTAGGTTGGCAGGAACTGGGACAGAAACAGGACCTCACTCTGTCATCAAGCACTCGGGGTCTTGAGCAGCTGACCTGCTGACCTTCCAGTCATCAAGTTCAACATCTTAACAGTACCACTAAATGATTAAAAACTGTGATAGCTTCCTTTAAATTAAAAGGAATACTGCTTGTACCAAACCTCAAAACACCAGATTTTCCCAGTAGATATTGAAAACAATATGGGAACAGAACAGAACTCTGAGGGACCCACAGAACAGTGGACAGAATGTCAAATAGGAGTTCCCAACACCACAGGAGGTTCAACCTCTGGGTCCCTTCCCAGCTACTCAGCCCAGAAGGATACCATGGTCAATGATATGAAAAGCCAATGAGAGTTCCAGCATAGACCCCTCTCCAGTTCCTGGTGTTGTCCATCCAGCAAGAAAGCCAAAGCAATCTTTGTCCTGCAATAATGCTTGAAGCCAGATATAAATGGATCCATCTCATCTAGGAACACTTGGTCAAGAATTTTGCTCCAGGATGGAATACTGAAAATTTGCCTAGTTCTTCCAAAATAGCCCTTGTTATGGTAAACTAAAGCCTTCTCGCTAAATTGTGGGTGTTGTGGTAATGTTGCATGGGGTGTCTCATGGCTCATCAAAATTCCAGGAATCATTATTATCCTAATGATTATTATCCTTACACATTTAGAAGACATTATTAAATCTTTAATATGTGTGGAAGAACTTTCAGCTTTTGGTAGAAGCTTTCTTGAGGAAACAACCAACTAGTTATATGAGGTCATATAACTTAATTGAGGAAACTACCAGCTAGTTATGTGAACTAGTTATGTGACTACAAAAAAGAGAAGGTGCTTACCTTAAAGTGACATTCTTTGAGTAGTTATCTGTACAATGTCACAATGAACTTTTCTTCCAGCTGCAGGTGTCTCTTATGTCACTTAGGGGTGATATTTCTGCAGGTCTTGCAAGAATCTTAGTAGGAGGTTAGTTATGGTAATGAGGATGTCTTCCTCCTCAAAGATGATGGCAATAATGGAGTGAATTCCTGTTGAGCTATTCTGGATGGTGAAACATGATTTACTATCATATTGTGAGTTAAGCTGACATCATTAGCTAGGACATCTATACTAGCATCTACTTAAATTCAGTGGGTATTATTTTAATTAGTTTTGGGGATCCATCTGTCAGGAACCAATGGTTGTAATGTTTCTCTCCCAATTCATTCTGAAAGTTAAGTTGGAAGATGAAAGGAATATAAAGAATTAAGAAACAGATTGTCATGTGTGAATGCTTGTTTAAGACCAATTTCAGAGAGGCAGGTATGTTGATCTATTTCAGCAACAAGAAAAAGAAGTCAAAAACAAAAATACTGTGATACTTTTAAAACTAACACATTTATTTCAGTGTGAGCTTTTGAGATACAATCTGGACTTGAGTTGATTGTATCCATGAATGCTTACATTGAAACTAACTTGTTAAATCTTTAAAGTGTTGCAGAACTTTTGTTTATTTTTGTTTTCTAGGAAGGCAGTACATATATATCTGAAGGTTTTGGCAGTGTTGTCAGAGCCTGAGAGTCCACAATTCTGATTGCTTATAGCAAAAATCAGACTTGAGACATGCCATTTTCCTGTTACCAGTAGTAGATGTTTTTTTCTACAACCTTGTGGTCATGAGAAATTGGAGCTGTTTTTACACACTATTATGATAGGTTGTGTGATAGTCTCAGGTTGTTTCCATTCTAAAGAACCTTCAGTTAGCTATCAGTATGAAGAGATTACATGATCTCCACACAAAATTTACTGCAAATGGGGATTACCAATATCTATGTTGTAGAACTTGCTGTAAGATGTTAAGAAGCCACAGAGGCATGAGCAACATGTGTCATCTGGGGTTTTAATTTCACTTTTGTAAGTTGAACAGAACTCCTCTCCATATACATTAACTTAATTGGGTTGTAGAGTATTCAGTAAATTCACCAACCACTTACCTCAGCCCTCGTCTTTAAAAAAATGAATTGTAAATTCCACCTCTATTTCACAGTAATTTTTCATGTAAACATACAGAAACTTTGAAACTAGATTAAAGAGCAAGCATGTTTTAGTATGTAGGATACTGAAGTGGGGGTTTTGGAAACCCAGATTGAGGTCCCTATTGAACTATTAAACACACTAGGTTACATTTCGACAGTCGCTCTGATTTATCTCACATAGTGAATATAGGAATAAAATGGATTCCAATGTGTGCTGCCTTGAGCAAAAAAGGCAGGTTATAAATGTACCTAACAAATCCATCCATCCATCTGTCCATTTACTTTCTTTCTCCCCTTTATTCTTCTAGAGGGACATAAAGTGTCTTACAAGTGTTTTAAAAACACAAATATTAAAACTATTACAAACATAAAAATCAAATTAATAGAAAACAATTAAACATAGTGAGTTATGGAGGAACTGACTCACCAAATTCCCAATGATTCAGTAGACCTGCTTTAGTTGTGACTTACTTTTGGAATTCACCCATTAATTGTCAAAAAAATAAATAAATCCTGCTAAACCATTTAAAACACGTTTTTAAAATATATATATTATTACTATTATGCACAAAACAATACAAAACAATATAATATAACTATTTTAAAAATTACAATGCAATTAAAATTAAAAAAATAAAACATGTTTTAAAAAGTTCTTCTGGTAAAATCCTTCCTCAGCAGCAGTTTACATAGAAAAAGCCTGGAAAGAAAGGCCTTTCCCTACCAGTAAAAACAAAATAAAGAGAACCATCTTGGTCTCCAATGGGAGTTTCATAACCTGAGAAAAGGTCCAATGTCATCAGTGACGTTGCATGTTATGGTGGTGAGATCGAAATAAAGCCTTCCACTGAATACCTTAAAGCCTGGGGAGGCTGTCATGGAGAGATATGGTCCCTCAAATAGCCTGGATCTAATTCATGTAGTGTCCTATATGTTAATACCAGCATTTTGAATTGTGCCTGGAAATTAGTAGCCAGTGAAGCTGTCATAAAAAAACATTTTGTATTCTCTCTGTAACCAACTCCAGTCAGGAGTTTAGCAGCAGCATCCTGAATTTACTGAGGTTTCCAAACACTTACCAAAGCCAGTCCTACAGAATCCAAATGGCATGAGTCATGGTGGCCTGATCAGACTTCTGAAGGAACAGGCATAGCTGGTGCACTACTTTTAACTGTACTGTGTGAGCCTTGGTCATCACTGAGAGCTGGACAACCAGGCTGAGGGATGAATCCCAGGAACACACCAAACCTGAAAACATGTATCTTTAGGGAGAGTTTAATGCCATCCATCATAGGTTGGATCCTGATACCCTCACCTGTTGTTTTTTTTAATTAAATGGGGAAAGGTGTAATTGAACTGTAATTGTAGCATAAGCATATTGATGCTATCAAACCCCAAAATTGTGGAAGCCTCCTAGTGGCCTCATGTATGTGTTAAATAGCATGGGAAACAAAATAGAACCATGTGGGATACTGAACAGGAGTCCTCTAGCACCACCTGAATTCTCTCTTCCAGGAAGTACTGGAGCCACAGCAAAATTGTGTCTGCAAATGTCTCCATCACAGAGAGCTGATGCAGAAAGATACCATGGTCAATAGTGTTGAAGGCTTGTTTGTTGTTCAGTCGCACAGTCGATTACAACCCTTTGCGACCCAATGGACCATTACCTGGCAGGCACCTCTGTCCTCCACCATCCTCCTCAACCCGCCCAGTTCTGTGACCATTGCATCTACAATACCATCTAGCCATCTCATTTCTGGCTACTGAAAGGTCTAATAGAACCAACGTATGCACATATCCCCCTGTGTGGTTGTTCACATAGATCAGGAGTTCCTAACCTTTTTCTGCCACAGGCCTGACCTCGCCCCATGGACAGCTGAGCAGGCCGGACCATGCCCCTGGAAGTGGAAGAGGGCCCATTTACAGCTGTCATAAATGTGACCACTTCCGCATTTATGACAGCCGTTTTACGTCTGACATAAGACATGCCTGTGCATGTGTAAATGTGTCTGGTTCCACTTCCGGGTGTGGCAGCATAGGCCACATGAAAAGGTGCCGTGGGCCAGGTGCGGTCCACGAGCCATAGGTTGGGAACCCCTGACATAGATCATCCGCCAAGGCCACCAAAGTACTCACTATCCCATAGCCAAGCAGAAAACAGATTATGATGAATAATTCAGACGTTTCTGGAGCTATGGAACCTTGCCAAAAAACAAAATATTTTTGAGACTGCCCAACAATTATCTAGGGTGGTGAGACTCAGGGAGAATTTTTCAACAAAGATCAGATAACTACTTCTTTAGGCAAAAGAGAAGACTACCTTGTTCTAAAGAAGTATTCACTACACCCTTACTCACTGAGCCATTCTCCCTGGTTGCTTTTAGGAGCCAGGAAGAGCAAGGATCCAGTACACATGTTGTGTTTCTTAACTTTTACCTATGCACATCCTCAGGCTGAACAGGCAAATCAACTGCAGCATTCAAGTCAGCAGATCTGAAAAGTGTTGAGCATCGCTGTTTCCTCACAAAATATCCATTGAATCAATTAAGAACTCACACAGAGATTTATTTTTATTTTTAGGGGAGGAGGTTCTCTAAGATTAAACAGACACAGTTACTTCTACCATACAAGAAGAATGCACAAGCTTTGACCAGATTTGTATCCTCACTCTAATGTTCCTAATCTGAGGAGCGGGAGAATTAATTTTCATTAGCCACAGACCATGGTTTTTAATTTTGTGTATTCATAAAAATTGTCTTCAATGTTCATTTGGCCAAAGGATTATGAATGGTCTGAGTGCTCTGCATTGTTGTGTAAACTTCTTTCTAAGGAAAAAAAAACCACTTGAGAGGATGCCCCCACCATTTTTAAATTAATGTATACATTCTGACCAGTTTCCAAAGATATGACCTTTAGGTGAACCCCTTTAACCTTCCCCTTAATTATTTGTTTGAAGACAGTGTAGTGTTCTCCTGCTGCGAATGAAGAACCATAATGCATTGCAGTCCTCTGAGTAAGGGGGTGTTGTAAGGAAGTAGAAAGGGACATAAATAAGGAGACCACCAGATGTAAATAATAAAAACTGGTTGGAGCTGAAATAAAAATTGAAAAAGCAATTTAATTTTCCTTATGAGTGGCTGGGCTGAAGAAAGCAAGGGTCACGTAGGCTCAAAGTGGAGGAGAATCTGTTGTGTGTTACCACCCCAAGTACAGTATGTGCTTGTTTCGTCCCTTAAACCTTGCCATCTGCATACACCATTAGGAGCTCACCGAAGGGAAAACAGTCTTATCAGGCTTTTCTCTTAATCTCTTTTGGCGTTAACTCTAGCTGATAAAAGGCATGCTGGCTGTAGAAGGCTCAGGTCAGGCCCTGTTTGGTCAGCGTGGCAATGTTACTGGAAAGCAGCTAAGCAAATTAAGCCCTATCAAAGACCTTTGTTTTGGAGGGCAGAAGTATGTTTCCAAGTCACGGAGAAATGTTAGGAATACAGACCCTGTGACTCAAGCTGAATTAGATGAACAAGATATAAAAACAAATCTTTCAATGCCTAGCTATTTACATTTGATTAATTATAAGGCAGGATATCTTTTTTTGACAATTTGAATATATTTAAATAGGAAGATAAACAAAAGCATGGGAAGTAGCCTGTATGTGTGTCATGTGCCAGATGGAATACTCTGTACACAAGGATGCCCAAACTACGGCCCGGGGGCCGGGTACAACCCCAGGCCTTAGTGATCGGCCCGCAGCCCGAAAAGTTTGGGCACCCCTGCTGTAACAGAATGATTGTAGGGAGAGTTCCATTTCTAGAAAGAAACTTTTAACCTTTTAGAAAAAATGTGGTGACGATGGTCAGGGACCAAATATTGAGTACTAAGCAAATGAGTATATGTATATTAATTGCCACAATTATGCAAAAACTTTTTGAAATACCTATTCATTACATGAGAATTGAAACAGAATTGAATCAGTCTACAATACAAATTACTTATTTTATGTAATGCACACATTCACTTTTTCAGAAAAGAATTATTCACCTCTCCTTTCACTTATTAAGGGCTAGAGACTAAATGAGAAAATATTCAATTAAACTTAAACACAACTGGTGAAATATTCTAAAAATGCAAAGGTGGGGATATAAACAATAGAGATCAAAACAAATATGTCTTGTGAATGATAGAAAATGGCCTTTGCTAAGCTGTGCAATTAAAATAATGTTTTAAAATAATTTTACTGGGGTTAGTCTGAATAAGATTATCTGACATGGGTTGCTATGTATTAATTTAATGGGGAAATATGCAAGCATTTATTTTTGGATTACCCTAAAAATTAAATCCAGGCTTCCCTTGCTTAATAATGGGGCTTTGCCTAATGTTCAGATGACTCGGACGCTGCTTTAGTTATGGTACCTGATTGGAGAAGAAGTTATTTGGGGCTTAATATTAAACACATGTACCTGTAATTCCCTCTTTCTATCAAGTTGAAAGGTGCCTCCCAGTTTATGGTTGGAAGTTGCCTTCTGCTCTCTGCCCTGGGTGTCCCACTCTTGGTTGAAAAGGTCGCCCCCAGCTGGCAGTGACCTCCAAATGACCCTTGACTTTACGGGCTTAAACTGCAGGAGTTGCAGAAGAGCAGGAGTTCTTTTTGGGCCAGCACTTATTGCTGCTGTGTTGGTGATAAAACTTCAGACAGCTTAATTGATGGCTTTGCTGACCTAACAATACCTTGTGAAAGCACAGAATAGCAAAGCCTGGTCCTCATTTATGGACAGCTGCAGTTGGAAGGCTGAATTGCCGGTGATGAAAGTAAATAAATAAATAAATAAATAAAGTCATCTGCAAAACTTTTACCAGGCTTCTTGCTGGTCAAGTAATGGTGTTTTTAGAAAGATTTTTTCCAAGTGAAATATTTTACTGTAGGCATTTTACTTATGATTTGTTATCTTATACTAAATACTTTTCTAACTGGCAAGACACTGTAGTTGTTTAGTTTTCTTTTTGTAAATCTTTTTTTTTCCTCTTTACTGATGCCTTGCCAAATTTTTAAAAAGTGTGTGTGTGGTTTAAATGAAACGGTCCCCCCCCCTTTTTTTTTTTAAAGCACAGCATTAAATTGATAGATATCTATACTTTGTGTTCTGTTTCAGGTTTATTAATGCAAGAAGAAGAATAGTACAGCCTATGATTGACCAGTCAAATCGAGCAGGCAAGTTTCAAGTAGTATCTGCATTCAGGTCCAACAGGCACAAATCCTCATCAAGTTATTCTTAAGGAGTCTTTTCACCTGGTAAATAAATGCTTCCAATAGGCATTCTGGGAGACTTTCTCCCCACCCGCTTATGTCCCCAGAATTCCGCTATAGGAAGCAACTTCACTAATTGGTGCTAATTGGAGATTTCCCACCCTGACTCAACTGAAACTGCTTTTTATTCTCTCTCTGAATTGGTAATTGGTTGCAAGGTACTAGTGCCACAAGCAGTTTGTTTGACTGGAAGCACTTGAATTGCTCCATCCAATCAGCAGGGCAATCTCATATTCTTCCTACCCACAAGTTCTCCGGGCATGCATTGCTTTCATTGCTGTAAGGCTAGCTAGAGAACTCATTGTATCCATTCATTTGCTGTGACTATTCAATATGCTACTAATGCCTGACATGTTACTATGCAGGCAAAAATATTTAAATATTAATTATTTTCCATTACTCCTGAACCAACTACTTTAAACTGTTAAAATTTTGGGAATATGTTCTCCCACCTTTAAAAATACTGATCACAGAAATTCAAAACTACAATCAATTTAGCTTACTAAAGATTTGTAGTTTTTTATAATTGTGTAATTAAATAAAACATCCCTATGTGGTGATAACTAGTTTTTAACTTGATGGGGATTTTGCTTTCCCTTTCAGTCTGAATACGTGGAGATTATTATTAATCTTGTGGGAACATTTTTAGTGTAAGAATGTATTTCTGTTTCCTAAATAAATACAGTAAATT